>JAHPZR010028084.1:0-11013 GCA_019787425.1 Platygyra sinensis
GAGACGTCATGCTGGAGCCCACCCGGATGGGCCCAGCATGGCGTTAAAATAATGCTTTTTGTAATACATGAACTGTTCAGATAGCCAAAGTCACCTTTTTAAACCGACATGACAGCTCTCTCGGCCGTAATGTAAATGTCGCGTCACGCAAAAGCTTGGAAATTCAAGCGTAGTCTATCACAAAACCAAAAAACCCATTCTGAGCGAAAATTTGTATGAATAATAGCTTTCAGCTGCTCTGATACATCATGAGAGTGAATCTCAGGAGAAAAATGGTTATCTAGTTTGAATTTTAGTGACGTCATGTGAAAGCCCCCCAATCCCCAACTCTGCGAAGTACAGCGTGGGTGAAAAGGAAGGAATTACATTATGAGTAAAATGTGATTATCAAAAGCATGACCACTGAATTTCAAAAGTCGCATCCGTAATCAGTCTTCTCCTCGTTCATCGATCTACAAGTCCTAAATGGTTTCAAATTATCATTTGTCAAAATTTCAAGAAATAAAAATTGCTCTGACGACCTTCCTCAAAAGAAACAATGCTAGTCACACTTACCTTATCGAATCCGTTAAACAAATTCTCCAGCTCCGTGGTCAAGGTAAACCGGGAGGTCTTTCTATTCCCGTAGCATACGACCATCAAAAAAGCAATAAACATAAAGAAAAATCCCATTTCGATGATAGTTCTGAACATTACTAACACTTTCTTCTGAAATTCGCGCGCTTTTCTTAGCGCCTCGCCCTGCGGCGGCGCCACGTGGCTGTCCTTCCCACCACTTCTAGACATAGAGGAACCAAATACCTCCTCCTGCTCTGGAGGCTTTTTGATGATGAGTGACAGCAGGGACGCAATCAATATCACTTTAATGGGTTGCGTAATTACGACATCTTGGAAGAAAGAGACCATGATTGACGTGAGCCAACTGTTTGATGTCTCCGCTCCCCACATTAAGCTGTAGAATACGGTGAAGGCACCTGCTGCTAGGGAAGTGAGTAAACACAATGTCCATCCTACGTACACGAAAAAATGAGGAAGGCAACCGGGCACTTTCCTATTAGTTCCTCGAGCATCTTCCGGAAGTGGATGTTTAATGTTCTTAAAGATCATAACTACCAGAACGTTGACCGGAATTGCAATGATGCTACTTTGAATTCCAATCTTGATTTGCATCCAGCTTAGCTTGATTGGCCCAATTTGGAAAGTATCTGTTGGTGCTTTGTCGAATTGATAAAACATTGCATTTGTTACAAGAGTGGCAAACAAAATTGATAAGCAGCACGTTAACCGCTGGCAACGAGTGAATGTATTATGAGGAGCCCTGGTGAACACAGAGAGCCACAAATGGCCATCGCCCAGGCTACGCGCGGTCCTGGAGTAAAACAGATTTCTAAATCCCGCAAGTTCTCTTTTATCCGCAACTTTAAGTTCGACTTCTATTTGTCCAGTTCCTTTTTCCACAGCAAGCCAGCGATTGCCCAGAAAATGCCACTTTTCCCCCGTTTGTTTGTCCACAATTTGTACTTGTTGAAAGAACCAGGCAGGACTCTTGCCACTGTTGTCGTGCCAAATCTTGATCTTAACCAAGTTACCTAGCGTCTCTGGCACAGACAGAGTAAAGTTGTTGATACTACCACGAGCAAAGAATATCTTATTCAGTTCCGGATCCGACAGGGGTAAGGCGGGGGTGACACCTTGCTCCCCATAAATGATCAAGCCAATATTAGCAGTTGTTCCATAGCCCTTCCACATGCCAGTCTGAACGGAAATTTCATACACGTAGCCTCCCTCTGTGTTTTCGGTCAAGTACACATTGGCTACAACCTGAAATAAGGCACGTATATTACCTCCGTAGGTTACAAACACACCTTGTTTTTCTATTGGAAAGGTTTGGAAAACAGCAGTTTTAGCTTTGCACCTACTAAACAAAACGTAAAATTTATGATTGTCCATTGCACATAAATTGAAGCACCCGTGTGTTGCGAAGATGTATTAACTGCTCTCAGAAAGTAAAACAAAGTAAAAGCAAAAACAAACAAATTCTTGACATCGAATCTAATCTAAAAGCTGGTTGTTACGAGATTTAGGAGAAGTTTCGTCGGTATTAGTCGTTCTGTACCATCACAGAGTTTACTTTTACTTTAAAACTTCTACTTTAAATCTAGGCGCACAGTAGGGGACTAGTCGCAGGGACTTGTCGCACAGACTTATCCCTTAGTGTGTACTCACAAGAAAATTGACCGATCTGTGGGACTATCGTTCCCTGCGACTATTCCCAGAAATCAAACCAGCTTAATTCGTGAGACTAGTCGCAGGGACCAAAAATGTGGTCCCTACGACTAGAATTTCGATGCAAAATACGAGTACACACTAGGGGACAGGTCCCGGAAACAAGTCCCTGCTACTAGTCCCCTAGTGTGTGCCGACCTTAAAAGAACTTAACATTCTTACCTTCATTTCGTCCTTTTTGTCTGCTTTCCTAGCAAATACCAGTCCAATAAAGTACAGTCCAAATATGGAACAAACCGTGGCAAGAACCACAAAATTACCACTCTCTGCCAAATTGCCAAACTCGGCCCAGACTTTGTCAAAGTCAATGGGATTCGGTGCAACAAGCAAGTCTCCGCCAAAAGCAGAAAGATGAGTGCAGAGGCAATGAAGATTCCCACCCCCTGTCTTCGGCCCAACCTATTATGAAACAAGTGATAACGTATATCAAAACGCCTTCATTAAACACATATTGTAAATACCATACATATTAAGACTGTTGGCAACAGTTTCAGGTACTTTCCAGCTAATATAATTTGAAGGATCAATACCACTACATTGCGTGGTATCAGAATACTGATAACACATAAATGCTTAATGGTTGGTGAGCAAATATTTGTTCCCTTTATGGCATAATAGGTTACCATAACAACAGCACAACCTGTTAAAAACACTCTTAATTCTATTTTAAAGTGTTTAAAACCTAGAAAAGGCTTTGAATTGTGGATTGCACTTAGCACGTAAAGTTACAAGTTTAAACAGGACTCTGTTGAGGGTGCCCAGAACCACCTTTAATATTCGAAAATTATAGGTAACACTGAGGTTAATTCCTTTAGCTCGAAATGTCCTATTTGATCAGTGGTTCAGACAGGAATTATGCTTTACATACGTGACTTCACATATGTGACTTCAAACATGGCCTGTTGTCCGAGGAAACAACATACCACGTTTAATAATCAACAGTGTTACATACCTTACAGCCATAATCCGTCCAAGCCTGCTTTGTCTCAGACCAGTACAAACAACTTGTAGCAGTCACAGACATCGTGTAGTTCACATCCGTGCTTGCGTTGTACTTCGGTACTACTATCTTAGGTGTCGGGGGAGGGGTGGTTGGGGATCCTTGACACCAATGCAAGAGCGCTTCTGCCGGCCTCCGTGACCACCACAACTTCGTCTTACACGATTAGCTGCTGTCTTAACTTCCTCCTCTAAAGACGGAGATCCCTCGCTTTCAGGTCCGGGGAATCTGATTCCGACATAGTGGACACCGACGTGGCCAGTTTGAGCGCTACTTATGCTGAACATGAAGGCTTTAGAGCTGCAATTAAAGCTAGTTTCTGTTCGGTTACAGAACTCAATTTTGGGAATAACCACATTAAAACTGTGCTCTGTAACTGTCGGTTTTGTTTTGTATCTGACGTACACTTCCAAAGACGCTCCATCTTCCGGCCTTACTTCAACAAACATGGAAGAGCTCTCTGAAGGAATAACCACTTTGTGATACCGGAAGTTGTTAGATCCATTGCTAGGTTTGGCAAAGTACACAGTCGCCGTCTCGTTACCTTTGTCTTTCGTGTCTTCCTTTTGAGGTATGAAGAGTTCCACCGGCTCTGGCAGACCCGAGACTTCTAATGCACTACCGTCCGCCGTTTTCAAAGAGAAATCGATCACTGATGACTTGATATTTTTTGAGCTTGCGTCCCAGGTGTAAGGATTGTCTTGAAAAGCAAGCATCTAGAAACAGAGGTAGAACTAGGTTACAAAGTAACTCTAAGTAAAACTTACCAATGAGAGAGCCACCATTGAAGAACATTTAAGCTTCAAATGTACGTTCCTTTAATGTTAACAGGTCTTCATACTAAGTATTTTGTCAAGTAACAGTTCAGATCCAGGCTTAAACACATTCTTTTCAACCTTGCTTGCAATGGGAAGGGCATTGGTTCACGTGATCACTTTCGTAATCATTCAATTACATTCGTCTGATAAGTACAATGATGTCATAAGTGACAAGTACTGACAGCTGTAATACATTATAAGACGTTTGTTTGCGTAAATTGACGATGGACCAGCCGCTACATCAATTAGAGCCCGTAACATCTCTCATCATGTATAAAAAGCTACCTTCAAAGTTATTTTGAACAAATTGAAGCCAATTTGAATTGAACTGTAACAACATGCAACCCGCAAGGAAAGAAGAAAACATATAGCCTATGTATGGAGAGAGCTTGCTTGCAGCTAAAAGATTCCCTCTCAAAAAACCTGCAAACGGCAAACACTGTAAGTAGAGTAGCAAAGTACTTGACCGGGTAACTCCTTCCATAGAGTAAACGTAGTAACAGAGAGCCAAATGACACCCTACAGTCCTTCAGAAGAGCAAATGATTCATGACGACGCTGCTCAGTAAAAGAGAGACGTAATTAATCTCCTCGCAGCTTTTACCTGAGAGTCTACTGAGGGAAGGCTCCCGGCCTTGTCTCCAAACAAAGTGGAGGCCGAGGGAAGTGCCACACCACCGTCACCCTCCCCGTCGCCGAGTTTTTTGCCCCCAATCTTTGATGGTACTTGTCTGTCCAGCATCATAGCTAGGGATTTGGTCTTGAACACACTCGGCTTCTCGCCGACAGCTTTAGTGCCCAACAAGCTCGAGCCAACCTTGTCCATCAACTTCAGGGTCTTTTCGGCCGTCTTCTTACTCTGAGAGTGAGAAACATGTAACAAGCTCACGCACACAGCAAAATTTTCATATCATTAATCTGTTATTATATTATCTTCATTATCTTTTCTTTTTCCACGCAAGGAAAAAGCATGGGATGATAGCATCAGACCCTGTCAAGAAACGTCCACTGTAGTTCCATATCCCAACATTTTTTCCTTTTTTTCTCACTTGTTTTTTCTATTGCATTTTTGGGGACGGGGAGTTGTTTATTTAGTGTAATTGTACCACCTAACTTGTAGTCGAATGCTGTGAATTATTTTACTGCATTTAGCAGCTCTGACTGCTTCTCCGTACAGGAGACATTATATAACACAGTTCACTCGAACTCACTTTTCTGAAACCCTATTTCAAGTGGGATAACGTTTGAGCTGAACAAAGCGTCATACAAAGATGGCCTGATATTCGTTTTTAACGTGTTTACGGCCCGAAACATGGTCGAGGTCCATAAACACGCAATCAAAGTGTTCTGTGAGCAAACTCGTGAAGCGTTGAGCAAACGAATTAAAATATTTTTTGGATCATACGTTTAATATTGTTTGGTTTAGAAAATATTGTGGCTGATTTTCATGTTTAGAGTACGGGCAGTGGTTCAGTGTTCACTCATAACGTACCAAAGAAAAAAAAGTAATAGTTAGATAAGAAGGCATTACAATTGAAACGATCATGCTTATACATTTGACAAGGGTGGACAATGTCATGTTTTAAACATTTTTGTTTCTGGTTCACCAAGAAATAGTTGGCAGCAAATGTGGTTGAAAAGTGAACATTGGAAATATTGAAAAATCAAGGGTAATACTGTCTTAATGAAAACATTAATCATTCTCTCTTTATCATCAAATGAGATAAACAGAAACTAGTTTTAAGTTTTGTTGCCATTGTCATCTTGTGCTTATAAGGATTGTACAAGGCCATGTTCAAGACATTTTGGATGGAAGTTTCCGATGTAAACATTCAGTGAAATGCAAAGTCTAGGCGATATTTAATTCCAAGTTGCAACAAGGCGACGAGGAAACGGGGGTTATTTTCCTTTGTCGAGGGAAGTTAGAAAAATTTAGCAAACAGAGAGGAAAAGACTTCCAGCTCACGTAACCAATGTAGGTATGCCAATAACGAAGAATATAGAATGAACAAGTCGCCTATAGTATCCACAGGAAAGAGTATCTAGTTCTATTGCAGCCTTAAGTTTCACTGGCTTTAAAAACAATGAAAATGGTTGGAAGAAAAACTAGCCTGCGAGAGCATCAAACAGGTGCCCTCACGTGCTAAAGAAAAACACAAGCGATTTGTAATTGATTGAGCCACGTGTTTATGAGCTAGGCACAATTTAGACATCCCGGAAGTCTGATACTTTCGGACTTCAAATGTGATCTCTCCAGGGTCGCATTGCTTCCCGAATGCTAGTCAAGGGGAACAAAGGGGCGTTAATCAAACGAACACACAGTTCAAATCCGAGGAGTTTGAAAACGCCGGCTTTGTGTTTTAATAGGGACTTTAAGATACACTACGGCGGGCTGCTTCTACGGCTACTTCGGCTGTGAGGGACTAGGCTGACAACTCCGTTCCCTCCGCAAACCTCAAACAGATTAAGATTTCGCTGTACGGCAAAGGGATGTTCAGCATCTACGTGTCTTTACAAAAATGGATACGTTCGACTTTATTGTACTTTCATACGATAAAGGCTTGATCAATGACAATGATTTCCTTCTCTTGTGTCGATCTTACATCTCCCAAAACTTAGATTTGCCTCTGAGCTGCTTTCAGAACCGCTGTAGAGCCCGCTGAATATTGTTTGACGTTTTATAGTTGATACTAATATCAATGTCAATTTTTTCCAGTACATGCACGTGGTGTTGACGTAGCTTAGTGGTACTGAACATCTCTGCCGTCCCAATGAACCGCGATCGACTCCGGGTGTAGGCCAGTATTTTTAATTTCTCTTTTTTCTTTTTTTTCCCTTTATTTTTAGCGATACAAAAAACAATTGCTCTGTGCTGATATCATTTCGCTCACTATATGCACATTTACGATACCATAAAACCGTACTTTAACGACTTTCGTTTCTGTAAAATCCATACGAATTCCGCATCCAGTGAGAACTTGTGCTGCTCATCGATTTTACGATTCTCGATGTTCTCATTTTCGGTAGCCGAGTCTTCTTTAGGTTATATCTTTGTAATTTAGGCCTTTAAAACAGCTTATTTTAATTAAAGTTAGACAGCAATTTAAAAGTAAGCCGCGAGCGTACTTCATTTGCGTAAAGTTTACAGCCCATCGAGCGACACATTTGCCCACAACTCACGATAACTCGTGTTGCGCATGCGCTTCACGAGTTAAAACCGAACGTGGCCAATATCCAGCCATCTTGACCGAAGAAGCATGGTCAACAAAGTGATCATTATAGAGCCAAAATAACACCATTTTCTTGAAGGTTAGAAAACGTGAGCGGGAAAGATAGCCCCATCTTGGTTGCGAGGCAGTTGAACTCTTATGCATATTATACCTGGCCTTGCGCAGCTTTTTTCTTTTCCTTTTCCGTTTCTTTTTCGGAGTCCTCTTCTTCCTCCTCGTCTTGTTGTGCACTAGTAGAAGCGGCGCTTATAACGTTGGAGATGCCGTGTAGAAGACTGGCGCCGACGTCTTGTAGGACTCCAGGATCTGTAGAGCCAGAGTTTAATTGAGATGAAACGAAGTCTGCTGTATTCTCTAGAAGGTTCACGGCGTTTTCCTAGGACCAAAACAAAAATATGAAGACAACATCTCAACATTCACAGCCGACAATCTGTTGCTAACATAGTAGCTACCCGCAAATAACGCAATCATGCCGCGTTGTACATACGTGTACCTACCTAGCAATGGGCCCCTTGCACGATCCGGTCACATGGTACGGAGTAAATTATGCTGGGACGCAGTGGTACTTCCAAGCACAGTGGGACTTCTAAACAAAGGAACTCTTTCCAGTCCAGCCCGACTTTCCTTTGTTTTGAAAGTCCCACTGCGTTATTTGCATTCCAGCACAATTTATTCCGTGCCATGTGACCGGATCGTACAAAGGGCCTGTTCCAAACGTTTAACAAGAAAAAACCAAATCTGGAGTGACTACATCGTGAGACAAACAATGACATTGTTTTTACACGTTATTACAAATGCGAACATAATTCACGAACAATGCATAATTATAATAGTTGCCCGCAAATAACCAGACACAATCATGCCGCGTTGTACATACGTGTACCTACCTAGCAATGGGTCCTTTGCACGATCCGCTTGCAAATTATGCTGGGACGCAGTGGAACTTCCGAACAAAGGAACTCTTACCAGTCCAGCCCGACTTTCCTTGTTTTGCAAGTCCCGCTGCGTTACGTAAGTCCCAGCAAAATTTATTCCGTGCCATGTGACCGGATCGTGCAAAGAGCGTGTTCCAGACGTTTAACAAGAAAGGACCAAATCTGGAGTGACCACATCGTGAGACAAACAATGACATTGTTTACATACGTTATTATAAATGCGAACATAATTCACAAACAATGAATAATTTTGCTGTCAAAGTCTTAAGTAAATAAGAAGTGGCTCTTAAGAAATAACGAGACCGGGTGTGCGCTTGTGCAACTCTGACTGGTTGGTATAAACTAAACCTAAAAATGTTCAAGTAATAAATTCCGTAGCCGTAGAGAAAACGTTTGTTTTACCCGAGGCTTTTTTGCTGTACATGTTAATTTCCAGTTGGAGACAAGCTTCAGTGTTAAACGTTATAAATGATAGAAGTTCAAACCTGTGAATTCTGAGATATTTCGTCCTTCTGCTCTGTTGCCAAGGCGACTACCGCTGCCATCTGAGTGACCTGTTCAAGGCTCGTCACTTTAACATTGGACATCTGGTTGATTATAGTGTCTTTCAGCTGTAAACAAAAAAGGCTGTATTAGTTAAGATCTCGGCAAACATCTTTCAAGTCATCCTGAAGCTGTTCTTTCTAGGGACCTTGCCAAACATCGACCGCTGAGCTCAAAGCAACCTCTTCCAGTCGTTGATCCTGCGGTTGCTTCAAACGGCGTCGTCCTGGCACGTTGTCGGCCGATACCCTTACATTAACAGTGTCTAAAGTTTCAGCCAGAGGATAAAATCCTAGTGTTTGAACATCCAGATGAAAACTATTGCCCTGTTCAGTTGTATTTCACGCAACAGAAAAATAGATTTTGGATTTCCTTTCGCTTTTATTTAAGCAGGAACACCAGTGTTGAACGAAAAAAAAAACAGAAAACAATTTCACGAATAACAAAACAATGCTTGGTAAACCAGAGTTTTAAACCCAGACTTTTAATTTTTACCTCCTAAGTAGCTCAAAATTAATTCATTCGGTATTTAAGCATCGGAAAGGTTAAATTAACGGAATTGTTCTAGAAATCAGTTTTTAAAGATAAGTTTTGCATTCAAAATAATTTAGTCTGGTCTCGGAAAATCACAAGGATGTTTACATCAGTTTATCTAAAGGTGTGGTTGAACTTATAATGCTTTTGTAGTCCTTTGGAATCGTCTAAATTAGTAAGATGCTAGTATTCGTTACCTTGTATTAGCTTTGATTAAATATAAATAAGAGTTTGATGTTCATTATTCATGAATGTAAACAAAGTACAAGGTAGATGCGTATGATGTTACGCTGACCGACTGCGGTCTCTTTCTTTCTCGAAAATCAAAGTGCTCTGTGAGCAAACTCGTGAAGTGAGCAAACGAATTAAAATATTTTTTGGATCATATGTTTAATATTATTTTCTTTAGGAAATATTGTGGCTGATTTTCATGTTTAGAGTACGGGCAGTGGTTCAGTGTTCACTCATAACGTACCAAAGAAAGTTAGATAAGAAGGCATTACAATTGAAACGATCATGCTTATACATTTGACAAGGGTGGACAATTCCATGTTTTAAACATTTTTGTTTCTGGTTCACCAAGAAATAGTTGGCAGCAAATGTGGTTGAAAAGTGAACATTGGAAATATTGAAAAATCAAGGGTAATACTGTCTAAATGAAAACATTAATCATTCTCTCTTTATCAAATGAGATAAACAGAAACTAGTTTTAAGTTTTGTTGCCATTGTCATCTTGTGCTTATAAGGATTGTACAAGGCCATGTTCAAGACATTTTGGATGGAAGTTTCCGATGTAAACATTCAGTGAAATGCAAAGTCTAGGCGATATTTAATTCCAAGTTGCAACAAGGCGACGAGGAAACGGGGGTTATTTTCCTTTGTCGAGGGAAGTTAGAGAAATTTAGCAAACAGAGAGGAAAAGACTTCCAGCTCACGTAACCAATGTAGGTATGCCAATAACGAAGAATATAGAATGAACAAGTTGCCTATAGTATCCACAGGAAAGAGTATCTAGTTCTATTGCAGCCTTAAGTTTCACTGGCTTTAAAAACAATGAAAATGGTTGGAAGAAAAACTAGCCTGCGAGGGCATCAAACAGGTGCCCTCACGTGCTAAAGAAAAACAAAAGCGATTTGTAATTGATTGAGCCACGTGTTTATGAGCTAGGCACAACTTAGACATCCCGGAAGTCTGATATTTTCGGACTTCAAATGTGATCTCTCCAGGGTCGCATTGTTTCCCGAATGCTAGTCAAGGGGAACAATTAGGGGCGTTAATCAAACGAACACACAGTTCAAATCAGAGGAGTTTGAAAACGCCGGCTTCGTGTTTTAATAGGGACTTTAAGATACACTACGGCGGGCTACTACTACGGCTACTTCGGCTGTGAGGGACTATAGTCTGACAACTCCGTTCCCTCCGCAAACCTCAAACAGATTAAGATTTCGCTGTACGGCAACGGGATGTTCAGCATCTACCTATCTTTACAAAAATGAATACGTTCGACTTTATTGTACTTTCATACGACAAGGGCTTGATCAATGACAATGATTTCCTTCTCTTGTGTCGATCTTACATCTCCCAAAACTTAGATTTGCCTCTGAGCTGCTTTCAGAACCGCTGTAGAGCCCGCTGAATATTGTCTGACGTTTTATAGTTGATACTAAT
>JAHPZR010028085.1:0-12463 GCA_019787425.1 Platygyra sinensis
ATCCCAACATTTTTTTCCTTTTTTTCTCACTTGTTTTTTCTATTGCATTTTTGGGGACGGGGGTTGTTTATTTAGTGTAATTGTACCACCTAACTTGTAGTCGAATGCTGTGAATTATTTTACTGCATTTAGCAGCTCTGACTGCTTCTCCGTACAGGAGACATTATATAACACAGTTCACTCGAACTCACTTTTCTGAAACCCTATTTCAAGTGGGATAACGTTTGAGCTGAACAAAGCGTCATACAAAGATGGCCTGATATTCGTTTTTAACGTGTTTACGGCCCGAAACATGGTCGAGGTCCATAAACACGCAATCAAAGTGTTCTGTGAGCAAACTCGTGAAGCGTTGAGCAAACGAATTAAAATATTTTTTGGATCATACGTTTAATATTGTTTGGTTTAGAAAATATTGTGGCTGATTTTCATGTTTAGAGTACGGGCAGTGGTTCAGTGTTCACTCATAACGTACCAAAGAAAAAAAGTAATAGTTAGATAAGAAGGCATTACAATTGAAACGATCATGCTTATACATTTGACAAGGGTGGACAATGTCATGTTTTAAACATTTTTGTTTCTGGTTCACCAAGAAATAGTTGGAAGCAAATGTGGTTGAAAAGTGAACATTGGAAATATTGAAAAATCAAGGGTAATACTGTCTTAATGAAAACATTAATCATTCTCTCTTTATCATCAAATGAGATAAACAGAAACTAGTTTTAAGTTTTGTTGCCATTGTCACCTTGTGCTTATAAGGATTGTACAAGGCCATGTTCAAGACATTTTGGATGGAAGTTTCCGATGTAAACATTCAGTGAAATGCAAAGTCTAGGCGATATTTAATTCCAAGTTGCAACAAGGCGACGAGGAAACGGGGGTTATTTTCCTTTGTCGAGGGAAGTTAGAAAAAATTTAGCAAACAGAGAGGAAAAGACTTCCAGCTCACGTAACCAATGTAGGTATGCCAATAACGAAGAATATAGAATGAACAAGTCGCCTATAGTATCCACAGGAAAGAGTATCTAGTTCTATTGCAGCCTTAAGTTTCACTGGCTTTAAAAACAATGAAAATGGTTGGAAGAAAAACTAGCCTGCGAGAGCATCAAACAGGTGCCCTCACGTGCTAAAGAAAAACACAAGCGATTTGTAATTGATTGAGCCACGTGTTTATGAGCTAGGCACAATTTAGACATCCCGGAAGTCTGATACTTTCGGACTTCAAATGTGATATCTCCAGGGTCGCATTGCTTCCCGAATGCTAGTCAAGGGGAACAAAGGGGCGTTAATCAAACGAACACACAGTTCAAATCCGAGGAGTTTGAAAACGCCGGCTTTGTGTTTTAATAGGGACTTTAAGATACACTACGGCGGGCTGCTTCTACGGCTACTTCGGCTGTGAGGGACTAGGCTGACAACTCCGTTCCCTCCGCAAACCTCAAACAGATTAAGATTTCGCTGTACGGCAAAGGGATGTTCAGCATCTACGTGTCTTTACAAAAATGGATACGTTCGACTTTATTGTACTTTCATACGATAAAGGCTTGATCAATGACAATGATTTCCTTCTCTTGTGTCGATCTTACATCTCTCAAAACTTAGATTTGCCTCTGAGCTGCTTTCAGAAGCGCTGTAGAGCCCGCTGAATATTGTTTGACGTTTTATAGTTGATACTAATATCAATGTCAATTTTTTCCAGTACATGCACGTGGTGTTGACGTAGCTTAGTGGTACTGAACATCTCTGCCGTCCCAATGAACCGCGATCGACTCCGGGTGTAGGCCAGTATTTTTAATTTCTCTTTTTTCTTTTTTTTCCCTTTATTTTTAGCGATACAAAAAACAATTGCTCTGTGCTGATATCATTTCGCTCACTATATGCACATTTACGATACCATAAAACCGTACTTTAACGACTTTCGTTTCTGTAAAATCCATACGAATTCCGCATCCAGTGAGAACTTGTGCTGCTCATCGATTTTACGATTCTCGATGTTCTCATTTTCGGTAGCCGAGTCTTCTTTAGGTTATATCTTTGTAATTTAGGCCTTTAAAACAGCTTATTTTAATTAAAGTTAGACAGCAATTTAAAAGTAAGCCGCGAGCGTACTTCATTTGCGTAAAGTTTACAGCCCATCGAGCGACACATTTGCCCACAACTCACGATAACTCGTGTTGCGCATGCGCTTCACGAGTTAAAACCGAACGTGGCCAATATCCAGCCATCTTGACCGAAGAAGCATGGTCAACAAAGTGATCATTATAGAGCCAAAATAACACCATTTTCTTGAAGGTTAGAAAACGTGAGCGGGAAAGATAGCCCCATCTTGGTTGCGAGGCAGTTGAACTCTTATGCATATTATACCTGGCCTTGCGCAGCTTTTTTCTTTTCCTTTTCCGTTTCTTTTTCGGAGTCCTCTTCTTCCTCCTCGTCTTGTTGTGCACTAGTAGAAGCGGCGCTTATAACGTTGGAGATGCCGTGTAGAAGACTGGCGCCGACGTCTTGTAGGACTCCAGGATCTGTAGAGCCAGAGTTTAATTGAGATGAAACGAAGTCTGCTGTATTCTCTAGAAGGTTCACGGCGTTTTCCTAGGACCAAAACAAAAATATGAAGACAACATCTCAACATTCACAGCCGACAATCTGTTGCTAACATAGTAGCTACCCGCAAATAACGCAATCATGCCGCGTTGTACATACGTGTACCTACCTAGCAATGGGCCCCTTGCACGATCCGGTCACATGGTACGGAGTAAATTATGCTGGGACGCAGTGGTACTTCCAAGCACAGTGGGACTTCTAAACAAAGGAACTCTTTCCAGTCCAGCCCGACTTTCCTTTGTTTTGAAAGTCCCACTGCGTTATTTGCATTCCAGCACAATTTATTCCGTGCCATGTGACCGGATCGTACAAAGGGCCTGTTCCAAACGTTTAACAAGAAAAAACCAAATCTGGAGTGACTACATCGTGAGACAAACAATGACATTGTTTTTACACGTTATTACAAATGCGAACATAATTCACGAACAATGCATAATTATAATAGTTGCCCGCAAATAACCAGACACAATCATGCCGCGTTGTACATACGTGTACCTACCTAGCAATGGGTCCTTTGCACGATCCGCTTGCAAATTATGCTGGGACGCAGTGGAACTTCCGAACAAAGGAACTCTTACCAGTCCAGCCCGACTTTCCTTGTTTTGCAAGTCCCGCTGCGTTACGTAAGTCCCAGCAAAATTTATTCCGTGCCATGTGACCGGATCGTGCAAAGAGCGTGTTCCAGACGTTTAACAAGAAAGGACCAAATCTGGAGTGACCACATCGTGAGACAAACAATGACATTGTTTACATACGTTATTATAAATGCGAACATAATTCACAAACAATGAATAATTTTGCTGTCAAAGTCTTAAGTAAATAAGAAGTGGCTCTTAAGAAATAACGAGACCGGGTGTGCGCTTGTGCAACTCTGACTGGTTGGTATAAACTAAACCTAAAAATGTTCAAGTAATAAATTCCGTAGCCGTAGAGAAAACGTTTGTTTTACCCGAGGCTTTTTTGCTGTACATGTTAATTTCCAGTTGGAGACAAGCTTCAGTGTTAAACGTTATAAATGATAGAAGTTCAAACCTGTGAATTCTGAGATATTTCGTCCTTCTGCTCTGTTGCCAAGGCGACTACCGCTGCCATCTGAGTGACCTGTTCAAGGCTCGTCACTTTAACATTGGACATCTGGTTGATTATAGTGTCTTTCAGCTGTAAACAAAAAAGGCTGTATTAGTTAAGATCTCGGCAAACATCTTTCAAGTCATCCTGAAGCTGTTCTTTCTAGGGACCTTGCCAAACATCGACCGCTGAGCTCAAAGCAACCTCTTCCAGTCGTTGATCCTGCGGTTGCTTCAAACGGCGTCGTCCTGGCACGTTGTCGGCCGATACCCTTACATTAACAGTGTCTAAAGTTTCAGCCAGAGGATAAAATCCTAGTGTTTGAACATCCAGATGAAAACTATTGCCCTGTTCAGTTGTATTTCACGCAACAGAAAAATAGATTTGGATTTCCTTTCGCTTTTATTTAAGCAGGAACACCAGTGTTGAACGAAAAAAAAAAACAGAAAACAATTTCACGAATAACAAAACAATGCTTGGTAAACCAGAGTTTTAAACCCAGACTTTTAATTTTTACCTCCTAAGTAGCTCAAAATTAATTCATTCGGTATTTAAGCATCGGAAAGGTTAAATTAACGGAATTGTTCTAGAAATCAGTTTTTAAAGATAAGTTTTGCATTCAAAATAATTTAGTCTGGTCTCGGAAAATCACAAGGATGTTTACATCAGTTTATCTAAAGGTGTGGTTGAACTTATAATGCTTTTGTAGTCCTTTGGAATCGTCTAAATTAGTAAGATGCTAGTATTCGTTACCTTGTATTAGCTTTGATTAAATATAAATAAGAGTTTGATGTTCATTATTCATGAATGTAAACAAAGTACAAGGTAGATGCGTATGATGTTACGCTGACCGACTGCGGTCTCTTTCTTTCTCGAAAATCAAACAGCAAGCACGATATTTGGTAGAGGAAATGAGTACGTTCTTTACGCTTATAATGTCAGTGCTTTTTAAAACGGACCAGTTCCATTTAACGGAAGTATACTAACTTAACGTCAGATATACCCCGCATCAGTCCACCAATTTTCAGTTCTGTAAAAAGCCTCTGTATGATGAAAGCGAGCTTAAGAAAATCACGAAGAAACGATACCGTCGCTAAACAAAAGGTTTAATGAACAAAACAGTAGTGTACGCGTGCGTTATAATTCTTAGTACATTTCTTTGCCGTCCTCTACAAAACAAGAGCGTGAAATGACCAAAGTCTCCGTTCAGTCGAGAACGTGAACCTCGACGGCTATTTTTTTTTTCATTTTTTTCTAAATTTCGAATTAAATTTTGTGTTCCATCTCTAGTTTCTAGATAGGTTGACAGTGATAAAAAAAGGTAAATGACTTTAGAGTATCGCAAGATTCGTGGGAAAAATTTAAGTTCATTTTTTAATTGACGTTGGTTTCTTAAGCTCCCTAAAGAAACTAGGACGAAGACGCCGAGGAAAACGTTGATTAATTGAACTAAATTTATATTTTACTAACGAATCTCGCAATGCTCTAAAATCATTTTCTTTGTTTACCGCTGTCAAAACTATCACGAAACTTAATCTGGAACACAGCGATAACTTTGAATGATGGAAATTTAAAAAATAGTCGTTGTGGGTCAGGTTCCCCAGAAAATGCAGATTTTGACCATTTCAAATCGTTGTTTTGCAGAGGACGACAAAGAAATCTACCAAGAATTATAACGCACGTGCACACAGCTATTCGTGGTTTTCACGTCACGCAAGGAAGCTTAATTATCACGCAAGTGAAAAATAAAATCGCTTACCATTCAATAAATTGAGTCAATAAATTTACAGATCGCAGAAGAGTAATAAATAAACAACGTGCCAAAGTTTCGGGGATGTGCGATATTCCGAACTCGAGTTATTCTGCAAAAGGTATCACTGAAAATTATAGTGTTTAGTATGGAGACGCCATGTTGGAGCCCGTCTGAGGGAGTCCAACATGGCGGCCGAAAACCAGTGGAAACATGTGGAGTTTACTTCGGCTTTCTCAAAACGTTTATTCTCTCTGTTAAACTTGAAAACATTCGCATAGGCACGTGAGACGAATCGATATTTTCGTGCATGTAACATGTTACCAAGAAACAATGCCGATGTCACGCATTGCGAAAAAACCGTGTTCTATTTTCAAACAAAGCGGTCTACCGAGCTGAAGACAGGCCAACAGATATATGTTTGAAAATGACTTTTACCTGATAAAGGTAAAAACTAAAAATTTTAATTTTGGCTTTTATCTGACGTCACGTGAAAACCAGGAATTGTTCAGCTCATTAAACCTTTTGTTTAGTGACGTTACCGTTGCCGTTGCCATCCTGGTTTTCTTACACTCCCTATTATAGTATGGTAGGCATACCATTGGCTAGGGCTGGTCGCAAGTTGCATTCCAAGAGAGGATATTTTCCGGGCTTGAAAAATTTTTTATCGCATAAAAGACAACGACCCACATAATCTTGCTAATGATGCCCTGCATTCAGAGCAGCTTGCATTTTGAATGACTGCTCTAAAAGGTTTTCGAGGAGAGGTAGACCGCAAACAGTCCAAAACGCGCATGACAAAAGTTACATATACTGAATTTGACGGAAATAGACCATTTTACAGTTGTCTGCTCGGTGACCTGGCCTTTGAATGGCAGCGAGGTTAGAGGTGACTTTGCTTTGATACAAACCTCTCTGCTTTTGTTGTGTAAATGCACCTAGTTAGCATTAAATCGACTTTATTCTCACAACAAAAGCACTAAGGTCTGTATCAAAACAAGGTCACCTTCAGCCTCGTTGCCATTCAAAGGCCAGGTCACCGAGCAAGCAACGGTAAAATGGTCCATTAAACAAGAGAATGAAACTGAGTACATTAACAAACACAGAGCACTTCCTGTAGTAGGACCAACTCGGTCAACTCTAAGAATTCAGTAAAGGAGTATGCGAGAAAAAAAATACGATGTTGTACGTTCAGCTGTCGTTGTCGTTGTCGTCGAGAGAAGAGAATAAGGTTTGTCAAACGAAAAAGCTGTATCACAAACAAACGCAATTCTGAAAACAATAGAACAGATGCAACCTGTTTCAAAACAAACAAAAGTAACACACAACAACAACAACAATATTTATTATAATCTAGTAACTGAAATGAGTGAGATTATTACCAACACAACTGAGTAAAGTTAAAATACAAACAACAGATGTCAACAAACGATCAAGCCAAAAGTAAACAAATTAAAAACGTGTGCCAGTATGTGAGTCACCCTATACTTACAGTACGGACAGATGTCTTCGTGACATTAAACTGTGAGCGCAAAACCGTTCTAACCACATCGATCTGTGTGTGAAAAGGATGTATAACATGGTCGAGTATTATCGATAATTACTCGTGATTGATCGTGACAGTGCTTCCTCCAAGTGCCGAGTGGTGATTCGTGAGATCTTGTGGAAGATCGTGGTTGATCGTGCTTTTTAGTGCGCATGATTGCAGTAATGATCTATGTTTATATTAGGGTTAAGTTAAAATCACATTTTAACGTTTTTTTAAAAGAGTTACCTGAAGGATTAAACTGATCATAAATAACAAAACAGCCGCTTAAGTTTGGGAAAAGGAAGTCGCCAAATTTAGTGTCACAAAATATTTTTGACATTCCTTTATGGAGGCTTTTGCAAAATTTGCCGACATTTTCTGAAAGCTTTTAAAAAAAACTGTTTTTCATAACAATGATTAAGCGGATTATTGCTAATAAATCAATTGCTTTTAATTTATCAGATCAAGGCCGCTGATTGTTGAGACGAAATTCGAGCAGACAGTTCAGTGACTGAATGTAGCACTCAGTTGAAACAGAGAAGGAAATTATGTTATGTACAGAACGAGTAATGAAAGGAGGACGAAGAAGAAAAAGAGGAAAATTAATTAGCCATAAGTATGGGTGCACTAGTTACACCTATAGAAACCTCGTAAAAAGGCTGAAACAGAAACTGGATAAGAGAGTTAGAGTGACCTGCCTTCAATAGACCTCTTTAGCTTGGGCGGTTTGTTTTCCCATTGTAGACGACGTGATGATACTCTTGAGAATTCTTGCTTTCAAATTTTCAAATAGTCCCGTGTATATGAATGAATAATTTTAAGATGGACAAAAGAAAAATTATCCAGAGAATACCACGTGTTCTACAATGGGAAAACAAACCGCCCAAGCTAAAGAGGTCTATTGTCAGGAAATTGCAGACAAATGGGCATGAGTTAGACTGCTATTAAAGCAGCTGTTGCCAAGAGAGAAAGTGGCTTAAGGGGAAGGGCACGGAATTTTTGTGAACAAAAGTTGACCATGGTTGGAAATGAATAGGTGTGCCCTATAACAAAACGAATTTTACTTGTAGTTGCAACTAGACGCTATTTTCATAGAACGAAGAGCGGGCATGAATGGTTCAATTCTCCGCGGAACCAGAAGCAAGAGGGCAGCCTAATCACCCAAATGAAGTAATTAGTAAAAGTGCAGAATACTATTGCATCACAGTGGGACTCCGAGTGTACAAGAACGGCATTCCATCTCAAGAACGCATCAAATACCATGGCACTAACGTATGAATCAGAACGACAATCGAGTAGAGCCGGAAAAGAACAAGCATGGCGTTCGAATACAGCAAGGCAAGGAAAGAAAGGAAAAGATATTGGATTACAATATCTATGACAGAAAGACAAAGCTTTCCGGTTTTAAATTAAGGGGCAGAATTTTGGTATGTACGTGATCTGTGGGATACGGCCATTATGGAAAAATGTTTTATTCCCCTCCAAATGATATAGCGGTGCTTTGAGTTCTGTTGGTATTGACTGAATGAACGGTTTTTGTTGATGGATTGAAGTGGTACACAGGGAACCCAAATCCTGATCAAATTTAAGTGTGCGAAACCTATATTTACAAACAGTGGTGCAAATTAAAAATGATAGAGGACTTTTACATTAACTTTTAGTAACATCTCTGTTATCAGCTTTCTGATCTAAAAGCAATGCAAGTCCTTTATTTTCCAAGAAAAAACAGTCACAAATGTTTCATAAATGCTTGTTGTGCATTCTTAATAGAAACGTGCTAAAATGTCTCATGAGCCATTTTAGAAACGAAGGACGATTGGACGAGTACGAAATAACCACAAATTCTAATTTCGGAAGTGCTTTACCATTTTGAAGAACCCCCCAATAAATTCGAATAATAACTTCTTAAGTAACGAGAAACGTGATTGAAATAAAAGGAAACCACTAGAGGTGAGTCACAGCTTATTTCTTTCCACGTGAAGTTGCAGAACTTAGTTTAAAAAATCTACGATGCTTTAAAATGATCTATGTGGAACGCCATGGCGATTCGCGAGGATCACCATTTATTCTTCAGTGAAAGTTAATAGAATTATCTTGCCAAGAAAACCGTTCTTGCAAATGAAACAGCACTAACTGAATATTCGACCATCACACCCCCTTAACAAGCTCTGTTTCTAAAATGGCCCGCATTTTTTCTTCGTGACATGATAAGTGCTCTTTCTAAACAACAAAGGATGGCAGGAGATTATTTTACTTACAGATTTCTTGTCATCGCTGCCCATTTGGCCCTCACTCGTATCCACCATGGACAACACAGCGTACGCCATTGTAGCAGCTTTATCCACGTCACCTGATTTAAGAAGATTACCCAATGGGCTTTCCTCTCCACTAGCTATGTTCATAAGCGTTCCAGAAACGTCCTCGGCAGGCATTGCTTCAACCTGTAGCACATGTTAATATAATAGTCTAATTCAGTCTGGAAAGATCAGCCAAAAAATGTACGTTTATCCACAGTGAAATGAAGTCCACTAGAATGTACAAAAGTCGACTATAACAAAATTCAAGAGAGAGAATTCTTGTACAACTTAAAGTCTACTAAAAAAAACTCCTTTCTTTTAGAGACTTCGAATAAAAAAATGTGAGACAATTCGGGAATAATTGAGTTATTTTCAGTCACAAGAAAAACTTATCAATTTTTGGAAATTTGCAGTCTTAGTAGAGGGCGGACTATTATAGTAAGCCAATAACCAAAAAATAATTCCAGAACAATAAAAGAGACAACTGAAAATCGTGTAAGGTAAAACACGCAAAACAGCAAATCGAAAACAAAAGTTCTTCCACGACCCGACACTGAAAAGAACAACTTGCTCGGAAAAATTGCTCACCCTACCCCCTCTCAAAAATATAATGGTCTGTTCCTGAGCTGTGTGATGCTGCAACTTTAGGGAAACTTTATATTGCTGAAATGGAAATAAAGGGGTATTAAAAGAAGTCATTGTTACCATAACAACCAGTATATCCAGTGTCCCAGCTCCGAGTGCATCTATGATCTCAATTTCCAAAGCTATCGCAAAGCCGTGTAGTGGATTCCCGAGAGGCAGTCTGGTCGTAGCATTGGGTGATAATCCCTTCTGCATTACAACACCACCAGTGTTTGTGTGATATCTGTATGAAAAGAAAAGAGACCGTCTCGTTAAAAAATCTCTTTTTTACATCTTTTGTTCATGGCCCACAAAATATCGCTTCCTCGCAAGAAAAGCAAACTGAGGCTTGATCAACTAATTCAAAAGCGAGATCTAGGAAGCGCTAAGAAGATTTCGTCGATGTGTTCACGGACTGTGGCACATCCGCCAACGTACTTATTCGCGATAAGCTTTGGGCCAGTCTAAAAGGAGACCAATCACGCTATTTTGGGTTCAGTATTTTGGCTCTGCACAAAATTACCTTTAAATTCTAAAATTCTGAAAATAGTGCTTTACTAAGATAGAAAAATACCAAATAGATAATAATAAACCATAAAGGAAAAAGTATGGTTGAGGATGGAGAAGAGAAACCCGGTTTCAGGATGCAGCTCCCTTGAAGTTCGGCACACAAGAGGGGACTAGTCCCCTCGACTAGTTCCTGCAACAGAGCGCGGGGACAAGTCCCATCGTGTGAACTGGCCATTTTTGCTTCAAAATCTAGTCGAAGGACCAACTTTGGTCCCTGCCGCGACTAGTCCCATGAATTCAAATTAGTTTGAATTTTTGGGGCAAGTCTCTGCGACTTGTTCCTCAAAACTCTTTGTGTGAGCTGTTCGTGGGAGAAGTCCCTGTGACCAGTCCCTTTATGTTAACTCTTCAGGGGACTAGTTGCAGGGACTAGTCCCCTCGTGTCTGCCGACCTTGAGGGTGTGAAATGAGAAGTCACTGCACATTTGGCTTGACTTTTGACTTTCACTTAAAACAAGTGCAATGCTAATGACTTACTTGAACTCGTAGCTTAGAGGCAAATCTTCATCGTCCCATCCGTCACAGTAGACAGAAAATTCAGTGGTCACAGCGTATCCTATTTCAGGGGACACGCGGCAGCCTTTGTCATAATCAGTAAGATAGGGCGCCGAGTTGGTTTTGAAAGTGATTTCGCTCTCCTCGGTTGTGTCGTCATCCAGATGAACTGCGCCTATCAGTCTGTAGGTTGCGTCATCCAGTAGCGAGTTTTCCCAGTCATTTAACTTTCCTTTAAATACCAGACTTGGACCGTCTCGTTCCGTAAGAATCCTATCCTCCAAGTCGGTGACAGCCACCCACGTTTCGTTGACACTAAATACGTCGAGCATGTACAGCGTCCAATTATATCCCTTGATTGTCTTACAGGACAGACCTGTGCACGTAGACTCGATAACCATGCGCTTATTGGCGGTCACTTTAGAACCGCAGTTAATTTTGCACCTATCAAAAATGAAAATGAAGTGAAATTTTTGTACCTATTGAAAATGGAATGTTGGGGTGAGCTAGACTGATGGTGATATTTTAGTCCCTGTTCTAGAGCTTATAAATCACAGCGATTAATTTGAGGGATTCTGTTTTCAGTCCCCTGGATGTAATTTGGTCACTTTTCTTCTGAACGAAGCGTTACCGGGAGTACCACATGGAAGAATTTTTAATCAGATACTAGTCATCTTCTTCAACCTGGTCAGTCAAACCATGTTCTCTAAAGCCTGCTTTTCACTAGTAACGGAGTCGCAGTCGAATTCGTAAGAACTCTTAGAGCCTAGTGAAAATCGAAAATCAGAGTAGTAAGCGGAGTCATAAGCTGGACAGAATCGGACTCCGCTTCCGACTCAGATGCTTGCGAACCTGTGAAAGCTAGGTTGTTGGAATCGGAAGCAGAAGCGGAGGAACCAATCAAGCACGATGTCTGGAATTGAGCGTTGCGATTGGTTTTACTTAGGCTTCTGTTTGCGACTCCGACAATCTAGTTTCTCTAGATCATAAGCGACGGAACCATAAGCGGAATGGGTGTTTGCGACTCCGACAGTTTTATTGTCTAGGTTGCATCGCCCTGCGCTCCGTCGCCACTGAAAACCTGCTTTAGACGTTATTGTCTCACCTGATGGAAAAAGAAATAGAAGACTCAATTCTTAGCGTGTGATTAGCAGTGGAGCTCCTGTTTTCTTTGTGGACGATAACCATAAATACATAGGTATTCTGCGAGATCATTTTGTTTATGTTAATCTTGAGTGTAGGTCCCGTATGATTCAACTCCCCAACCCCATAACCGAAGCAACCTTCCAGAATCTTCTCTCGTCCGTAGGAATGGTCAATCGCAAGCGACTCCATGTTCGAGAAATCTTCATCCACTCTTCGGCAAAGCCATTTAAATACAATGCCCTGATCCTTCAGGGTGGGTTCATTAGGGTCATAGGAATCTGTAGCGTCTAAAACTATCGTTCCGGTACCCTTGACCGCTTTGCTGACTCCTCGTATCTTAGCAACGAGGTCCGGTAACACCACCTTAAGGAAACCATAATCGTAATT
>JAHPZR010028086.1:0-12425 GCA_019787425.1 Platygyra sinensis
TTTTGGGGACGGGGGTTGTTTATTTAGTGTAATTGTACCACCTAACTTGTAGTCGAATGCTGTGAATTATTTTACTGCATTTAGCAGCTCTGACTGCTTCTCCGTACAGGAGACATTATATAACACAGTTCACTCGAACTCACTTTTCTGAAACCCTATTTCAAGTGGGATAACGTTTGAGCTGAACAAAGCGTCATACAAAGATGGCCTGATATTCGTTTTTAACGTGTTTACGGCCCGAAACATGGTCGAGGTCCATAAACACGCAATCAAAGTGTTCTGTGAGCAAACTCGTGAAGCGTTGAGCAAACGAATTAAAATATTTTTTGGATCATACGTTTAATATTGTTTGGTTTAGAAAATATTGTGGCTGATTTTCATGTTTAGAGTACGGGCAGTGGTTCAGTGTTCACTCATAACGTACCAAAGAAAAAAAGTAATAGTTAGATAAGAAGGCATTACAATTGAAACGATCATGCTTATACATTTGACAAGGGTGGACAATGTCATGTTTTAAACATTTTTGTTTCTGGTTCACCAAGAAATAGTTGGAAGCAAATGTGGTTGAAAAGTGAACATTGGAAATATTGAAAAATCAAGGGTAATACTGTCTTAATGAAAACATTAATCATTCTCTCTTTATCATCAAATGAGATAAACAGAAACTAGTTTTAAGTTTTGTTGCCATTGTCACCTTGTGCTTATAAGGATTGTACAAGGCCATGTTCAAGACATTTTGGATGGAAGTTTCCGATGTAAACATTCAGTGAAATGCAAAGTCTAGGCGATATTTAATTCCAAGTTGCAACAAGGCGACGAGGAAACGGGGGTTATTTTCCTTTGTCGAGGGAAGTTAGAAAAAATTTAGCAAACAGAGAGGAAAAGACTTCCAGCTCACGTAACCAATGTAGGTATGCCAATAACGAAGAATATAGAATGAACAAGTCGCCTATAGTATCCACAGGAAAGAGTATCTAGTTCTATTGCAGCCTTAAGTTTCACTGGCTTTAAAAACAATGAAAATGGTTGGAAGAAAAACTAGCCTGCGAGAGCATCAAACAGGTGCCCTCACGTGCTAAAGAAAAACACAAGCGATTTGTAATTGATTGAGCCACGTGTTTATGAGCTAGGCACAATTTAGACATCCCGGAAGTCTGATACTTTCGGACTTCAAATGTGATATCTCCAGGGTCGCATTGCTTCCCGAATGCTAGTCAAGGGGAACAAAGGGGCGTTAATCAAACGAACACACAGTTCAAATCCGAGGAGTTTGAAAACGCCGGCTTTGTGTTTTAATAGGGACTTTAAGATACACTACGGCGGGCTGCTTCTACGGCTACTTCGGCTGTGAGGGACTAGGCTGACAACTCCGTTCCCTCCGCAAACCTCAAACAGATTAAGATTTCGCTGTACGGCAAAGGGATGTTCAGCATCTACGTGTCTTTACAAAAATGGATACGTTCGACTTTATTGTACTTTCATACGATAAAGGCTTGATCAATGACAATGATTTCCTTCTCTTGTGTCGATCTTACATCTCTCAAAACTTAGATTTGCCTCTGAGCTGCTTTCAGAAGCGCTGTAGAGCCCGCTGAATATTGTTTGACGTTTTATAGTTGATACTAATATCAATGTCAATTTTTTCCAGTACATGCACGTGGTGTTGACGTAGCTTAGTGGTACTGAACATCTCTGCCGTCCCAATGAACCGCGATCGACTCCGGGTGTAGGCCAGTATTTTTAATTTCTCTTTTTTCTTTTTTTTCCCTTTATTTTTAGCGATACAAAAAACAATTGCTCTGTGCTGATATCATTTCGCTCACTATATGCACATTTACGATACCATAAAACCGTACTTTAACGACTTTCGTTTCTGTAAAATCCATACGAATTCCGCATCCAGTGAGAACTTGTGCTGCTCATCGATTTTACGATTCTCGATGTTCTCATTTTCGGTAGCCGAGTCTTCTTTAGGTTATATCTTTGTAATTTAGGCCTTTAAAACAGCTTATTTTAATTAAAGTTAGACAGCAATTTAAAAGTAAGCCGCGAGCGTACTTCATTTGCGTAAAGTTTACAGCCCATCGAGCGACACATTTGCCCACAACTCACGATAACTCGTGTTGCGCATGCGCTTCACGAGTTAAAACCGAACGTGGCCAATATCCAGCCATCTTGACCGAAGAAGCATGGTCAACAAAGTGATCATTATAGAGCCAAAATAACACCATTTTCTTGAAGGTTAGAAAACGTGAGCGGGAAAGATAGCCCCATCTTGGTTGCGAGGCAGTTGAACTCTTATGCATATTATACCTGGCCTTGCGCAGCTTTTTTCTTTTCCTTTTCCGTTTCTTTTTCGGAGTCCTCTTCTTCCTCCTCGTCTTGTTGTGCACTAGTAGAAGCGGCGCTTATAACGTTGGAGATGCCGTGTAGAAGACTGGCGCCGACGTCTTGTAGGACTCCAGGATCTGTAGAGCCAGAGTTTAATTGAGATGAAACGAAGTCTGCTGTATTCTCTAGAAGGTTCACGGCGTTTTCCTAGGACCAAAACAAAAATATGAAGACAACATCTCAACATTCACAGCCGACAATCTGTTGCTAACATAGTAGCTACCCGCAAATAACGCAATCATGCCGCGTTGTACATACGTGTACCTACCTAGCAATGGGCCCCTTGCACGATCCGGTCACATGGTACGGAGTAAATTATGCTGGGACGCAGTGGTACTTCCAAGCACAGTGGGACTTCTAAACAAAGGAACTCTTTCCAGTCCAGCCCGACTTTCCTTTGTTTTGAAAGTCCCACTGCGTTATTTGCATTCCAGCACAATTTATTCCGTGCCATGTGACCGGATCGTACAAAGGGCCTGTTCCAAACGTTTAACAAGAAAAAACCAAATCTGGAGTGACTACATCGTGAGACAAACAATGACATTGTTTTTACACGTTATTACAAATGCGAACATAATTCACGAACAATGCATAATTATAATAGTTGCCCGCAAATAACCAGACACAATCATGCCGCGTTGTACATACGTGTACCTACCTAGCAATGGGTCCTTTGCACGATCCGCTTGCAAATTATGCTGGGACGCAGTGGAACTTCCGAACAAAGGAACTCTTACCAGTCCAGCCCGACTTTCCTTGTTTTGCAAGTCCCGCTGCGTTACGTAAGTCCCAGCAAAATTTATTCCGTGCCATGTGACCGGATCGTGCAAAGAGCGTGTTCCAGACGTTTAACAAGAAAGGACCAAATCTGGAGTGACCACATCGTGAGACAAACAATGACATTGTTTACATACGTTATTATAAATGCGAACATAATTCACAAACAATGAATAATTTTGCTGTCAAAGTCTTAAGTAAATAAGAAGTGGCTCTTAAGAAATAACGAGACCGGGTGTGCGCTTGTGCAACTCTGACTGGTTGGTATAAACTAAACCTAAAAATGTTCAAGTAATAAATTCCGTAGCCGTAGAGAAAACGTTTGTTTTACCCGAGGCTTTTTTGCTGTACATGTTAATTTCCAGTTGGAGACAAGCTTCAGTGTTAAACGTTATAAATGATAGAAGTTCAAACCTGTGAATTCTGAGATATTTCGTCCTTCTGCTCTGTTGCCAAGGCGACTACCGCTGCCATCTGAGTGACCTGTTCAAGGCTCGTCACTTTAACATTGGACATCTGGTTGATTATAGTGTCTTTCAGCTGTAAACAAAAAAGGCTGTATTAGTTAAGATCTCGGCAAACATCTTTCAAGTCATCCTGAAGCTGTTCTTTCTAGGGACCTTGCCAAACATCGACCGCTGAGCTCAAAGCAACCTCTTCCAGTCGTTGATCCTGCGGTTGCTTCAAACGGCGTCGTCCTGGCACGTTGTCGGCCGATACCCTTACATTAACAGTGTCTAAAGTTTCAGCCAGAGGATAAAATCCTAGTGTTTGAACATCCAGATGAAAACTATTGCCCTGTTCAGTTGTATTTCACGCAACAGAAAAATAGATTTGGATTTCCTTTCGCTTTTATTTAAGCAGGAACACCAGTGTTGAACGAAAAAAAAAAACAGAAAACAATTTCACGAATAACAAAACAATGCTTGGTAAACCAGAGTTTTAAACCCAGACTTTTAATTTTTACCTCCTAAGTAGCTCAAAATTAATTCATTCGGTATTTAAGCATCGGAAAGGTTAAATTAACGGAATTGTTCTAGAAATCAGTTTTTAAAGATAAGTTTTGCATTCAAAATAATTTAGTCTGGTCTCGGAAAATCACAAGGATGTTTACATCAGTTTATCTAAAGGTGTGGTTGAACTTATAATGCTTTTGTAGTCCTTTGGAATCGTCTAAATTAGTAAGATGCTAGTATTCGTTACCTTGTATTAGCTTTGATTAAATATAAATAAGAGTTTGATGTTCATTATTCATGAATGTAAACAAAGTACAAGGTAGATGCGTATGATGTTACGCTGACCGACTGCGGTCTCTTTCTTTCTCGAAAATCAAACAGCAAGCACGATATTTGGTAGAGGAAATGAGTACGTTCTTTACGCTTATAATGTCAGTGCTTTTTAAAACGGACCAGTTCCATTTAACGGAAGTATACTAACTTAACGTCAGATATACCCCGCATCAGTCCACCAATTTTCAGTTCTGTAAAAAGCCTCTGTATGATGAAAGCGAGCTTAAGAAAATCACGAAGAAACGATACCGTCGCTAAACAAAAGGTTTAATGAACAAAACAGTAGTGTACGCGTGCGTTATAATTCTTAGTACATTTCTTTGCCGTCCTCTACAAAACAAGAGCGTGAAATGACCAAAGTCTCCGTTCAGTCGAGAACGTGAACCTCGACGGCTATTTTTTTTTTCATTTTTTTCTAAATTTCGAATTAAATTTTGTGTTCCATCTCTAGTTTCTAGATAGGTTGACAGTGATAAAAAAAGGTAAATGACTTTAGAGTATCGCAAGATTCGTGGGAAAAATTTAAGTTCATTTTTTAATTGACGTTGGTTTCTTAAGCTCCCTAAAGAAACTAGGACGAAGACGCCGAGGAAAACGTTGATTAATTGAACTAAATTTATATTTTACTAACGAATCTCGC
Organism: Platygyra sinensis; assembly: GCA_019787425.1. NCBI lineage: Eukaryota > Metazoa > Cnidaria > Anthozoa > Scleractinia > Merulinidae > Platygyra > Platygyra sinensis. The sequence continues at coordinate 5,098 of JAHPZR010028086.1, forward strand.
AATGCTCTAAAATCATTTTCTTTGTTTACCGCTGTCAAAACTATCACGAAACTTAATCTGGAACACAGCGATAACTTTGAATGATGGAAATTTAAAAAATAGTCGTTGTGGGTCAGGTTCCCCAGAAAATGCAGATTTTGACCATTTCAAATCGTTGTTTTGCAGAGGACGACAAAGAAATCTACCAAGAATTATAACGCACGTGCACACAGCTATTCGTGGTTTTCACGTCACGCAAGGAAGCTTAATTATCACGCAAGTGAAAAATAAAATCGCTTACCATTCAATAAATTGAGTCAATAAATTTACAGATCGCAGAAGAGTAATAAATAAACAACGTGCCAAAGTTTCGGGGATGTGCGATATTCCGAACTCGAGTTATTCTGCAAAAGGTATCACTGAAAATTATAGTGTTTAGTATGGAGACGCCATGTTGGAGCCCGTCTGAGGGAGTCCAACATGGCGGCCGAAAACCAGTGGAAACATGTGGAGTTTACTTCGGCTTTCTCAAAACGTTTATTCTCTCTGTTAAACTTGAAAACATTCGCATAGGCACGTGAGACGAATCGATATTTTCGTGCATGTAACATGTTACCAAGAAACAATGCCGATGTCACGCATTGCGAAAAAACCGTGTTCTATTTTCAAAACAAAGCGGTCTACCGAGCTGAAGACAGGCCAACAGATATATGTTTGAAAATGACTTTTACCTGATAAAGGTAAAACTAAAAATTTTAATTTTGGCTTTTATCTGACGTCACGTGAAAACCAGGAATTGTTCAGCTCATTAAACCTTTTGTTTAGTGACGTTACCGTTGCCGTTGCCATCCTGGTTTTCTTACACTCCCTATTATAGTATGGTAGGCATACCATTGGCTAGGGCTGGTCGCAAGTTGCATTCCAAGAGAGGATATTTTCCGGGCTTGAAAAATTTTTTATCGCATAAAAGACAACGACCCACATAATCTTGCTAATGATGCCCTGCATTCAGAGCAGCTTGCATTTTGAATGACTGCTCTAAAAGGTTTTCGAGGAGAGGTAGACCGCAAACAGTCCAAAACGCGCATGACAAAAGTTACATATACTGAATTTGACGGAAATAGACCATTTTACAGTTGTCTGCTCGGTGACCTGGCCTTTGAATGGCAGCGAGGTTAGAGGTGACTTTGCTTTGATACAAACCTCTCTGCTTTTGTTGTGTAAATGCACCTAGTTAGCATTAAATCGACTTTATTCTCACAACAAAAGCACTAAGGTCTGTATCAAAACAAGGTCACCTTCAGCCTCGTTGCCATTCAAAGGCCAGGTCACCGAGCAAGCAACGGTAAAATGGTCCATTAAACAAGAGAATGAAACTGAGTACATTAACAAACACAGAGCACTTCCTGTAGTAGGACCAACTCGGTCAACTCTAAGAATTCAGTAAAGGAGTATGCGAGAAAAAAAATACGATGTTGTACGTTCAGCTGTCGTTGTCGTTGTCGTCGAGAGAAGAGAATAAGGTTTGTCAAACGAAAAAGCTGTATCACAAACAAACGCAATTCTGAAAACAATAGAACAGATGCAACCTGTTTCAAAACAAACAAAAGTAACACACAACAACAACAACAATATTTATTATAATCTAGTAACTGAAATGAGTGAGATTATTACCAACACAACTGAGTAAAGTTAAAATACAAACAACAGATGTCAACAAACGATCAAGCCAAAAGTAAACAAATTAAAAACGTGTGCCAGTATGTGAGTCACCCTATACTTACAGTACGGACAGATGTCTTCGTGACATTAAACTGTGAGCGCAAAACCGTTCTAACCACATCGATCTGTGTGTGAAAAGGATGTATAACATGGTCGAGTATTATCGATAATTACTCGTGATTGATCGTGACAGTGCTTCCTCCAAGTGCCGAGTGGTGATTCGTGAGATCTTGTGGAAGATCGTGGTTGATCGTGCTTTTTAGTGCGCATGATTGCAGTAATGATCTATGTTTATATTAGGGTTAAGTTAAAATCACATTTTAACGTTTTTTTAAAAGAGTTACCTGAAGGATTAAACTGATCATAAATAACAAAACAGCCGCTTAAGTTTGGGAAAAGGAAGTCGCCAAATTTAGTGTCACAAAATATTTTTGACATTCCTTTATGGAGGCTTTTGCAAAATTTGCCGACATTTTCTGAAAGCTTTTAAAAAAAACTGTTTTTCATAACAATGATTAAGCGGATTATTGCTAATAAATCAATTGCTTTTAATTTATCAGATCAAGGCCGCTGATTGTTGAGACGAAATTCGAGCAGACAGTTCAGTGACTGAATGTAGCACTCAGTTGAAACAGAGAAGGAAATTATGTTATGTACAGAACGAGTAATGAAAGGAGGACGAAGAAGAAAAAGAGGAAAATTAATTAGCCATAAGTATGGGTGCACTAGTTACACCTATAGAAACCTCGTAAAAAGGCTGAAACAGAAACTGGATAAGAGAGTTAGAGTGACCTGCCTTCAATAGACCTCTTTAGCTTGGGCGGTTTGTTTTCCCATTGTAGACGACGTGATGATACTCTTGAGAATTCTTGCTTTCAAATTTTCAAATAGTCCCGTGTATATGAATGAATAATTTTAAGATGGACAAAAGAAAAATTATCCAGAGAATACCACGTGTTCTACAATGGGAAAACAAACCGCCCAAGCTAAAGAGGTCTATTGTCAGGAAATTGCAGACAAATGGGCATGAGTTAGACTGCTATTAAAGCAGCTGTTGCCAAGAGAGAAAGTGGCTTAAGGGGAAGGGCACGGAATTTTTGTGAACAAAAGTTGACCATGGTTGGAAATGAATAGGTGTGCCCTATAACAAAACGAATTTTACTTGTAGTTGCAACTAGACGCTATTTTCATAGAACGAAGAGCGGGCATGAATGGTTCAATTCTCCGCGGAACCAGAAGCAAGAGGGCAGCCTAATCACCCAAATGAAGTAATTAGTAAAAGTGCAGAATACTATTGCATCACAGTGGGACTCCGAGTGTACAAGAACGGCATTCCATCTCAAGAACGCATCAAATACCATGGCACTAACGTATGAATCAGAACGACAATCGAGTAGAGCCGGAAAAGAACAAGCATGGCGTTCGAATACAGCAAGGCAAGGAAAGAAAGGAAAAGATATTGGATTACAATATCTATGACAGAAAGACAAAGCTTTCCGGTTTTAAATTAAGGGGCAGAATTTTGGTATGTACGTGATCTGTGGGATACGGCCATTATGGAAAAATGTTTTATTCCCCTCCAAATGATATAGCGGTGCTTTGAGTTCTGTTGGTATTGACTGAATGAACGGTTTTTGTTGATGGATTGAAGTGGTACACAGGGAACCCAAATCCTGATCAAATTTAAGTGTGCGAAACCTATATTTACAAACAGTGGTGCAAATTAAAAATGATAGAGGACTTTTACATTAACTTTTAGTAACATCTCTGTTATCAGCTTTCTGATCTAAAAGCAATGCAAGTCCTTTATTTTCCAAGAAAAAACAGTCACAAATGTTTCATAAATGCTTGTTGTGCATTCTTAATAGAAACGTGCTAAAATGTCTCATGAGCCATTTTAGAAACGAAGGACGATTGGACGAGTACGAAATAACCACAAATTCTAATTTCGGAAGTGCTTTACCATTTTGAAGAACCCCCCAATAAATTCGAATAATAACTTCTTAAGTAACGAGAAACGTGATTGAAATAAAAGGAAACCACTAGAGGTGAGTCACAGCTTATTTCTTTCCACGTGAAGTTGCAGAACTTAGTTTAAAAAATCTACGATGCTTTAAAATGATCTATGTGGAACGCCATGGCGATTCGCGAGGATCACCATTTATTCTTCAGTGAAAGTTAATAGAATTATCTTGCCAAGAAAACCGTTCTTGCAAATGAAACAGCACTAACTGAATATTCGACCATCACACCCCCTTAACAAGCTCTGTTTCTAAAATGGCCCGCATTTTTTCTTCGTGACATGATAAGTGCTCTTTCTAAACAACAAAGGATGGCAGGAGATTATTTTACTTACAGATTTCTTGTCATCGCTGCCCATTTGGCCCTCACTCGTATCCACCATGGACAACACAGCGTACGCCATTGTAGCAGCTTTATCCACGTCACCTGATTTAAGAAGATTACCCAATGGGCTTTCCTCTCCACTAGCTATGTTCATAAGCGTTCCAGAAACGTCCTCGGCAGGCATTGCTTCAACCTGTAGCACATGTTAATATAATAGTCTAATTCAGTCTGGAAAGATCAGCCAAAAAATGTACGTTTATCCACAGTGAAATGAAGTCCACTAGAATGTACAAAAGTCGACTATAACAAAATTCAAGAGAGAGAATTCTTGTACAACTTAAAGTCTACTAAAAAAAACTCCTTTCTTTTAGAGACTTCGAATAAAAAAATGTGAGACAATTCGGGAATAATTGAGTTATTTTCAGTCACAAGAAAAACTTATCAATTTTTGGAAATTTGCAGTCTTAGTAGAGGGCGGACTATTATAGTAAGCCAATAACCAAAAAATAATTCCAGAACAATAAAAGAGACAACTGAAAATCGTGTAAGGTAAAACACGCAAAACAGCAAATCGAAAACAAAAGTTCTTCCACGACCCGACACTGAAAAGAACAACTTGCTCGGAAAAATTGCTCACCCTACCCCCTCTCAAAAATATAATGGTCTGTTCCTGAGCTGTGTGATGCTGCAACTTTAGGGAAACTTTATATTGCTGAAATGGAAATAAAGGGGTATTAAAAGAAGTCATTGTTACCATAACAACCAGTATATCCAGTGTCCCAGCTCCGAGTGCATCTATGATCTCAATTTCCAAAGCTATCGCAAAGCCGTGTAGTGGATTCCCGAGAGGCAGTCTGGTCGTAGCATTGGGTGATAATCCCTTCTGCATTACAACACCACCAGTGTTTGTGTGATATCTGTATGAAAAGAAAAGAGACCGTCTCGTTAAAAAATCTCTTTTTTACATCTTTTGTTCATGGCCCACAAAATATCGCTTCCTCGCAAGAAAAGCAAACTGAGGCTTGATCAACTAATTCAAAAGCGAGATCTAGGAAGCGCTAAGAAGATTTCGTCGATGTGTTCACGGACTGTGGCACATCCGCCAACGTACTTATTCGCGATAAGCTTTGGGCCAGTCTAAAAGGAGACCAATCACGCTATTTTGGGTTCAGTATTTTGGCTCTGCACAAAATTACCTTTAAATTCTAAAATTCTGAAAATAGTGCTTTACTAAGATAGAAAAATACCAAATAGATAATAATAAACCATAAAGGAAAAAGTATGGTTGAGGATGGAGAAGAGAAACCCGGTTTCAGGATGCAGCTCCCTTGAAGTTCGGCACACAAGAGGGGACTAGTCCCCTCGACTAGTTCCTGCAACAGAGCGCGGGGACAAGTCCCATCGTGTGAACTGGCCATTTTTGCTTCAAAATCTAGTCGAAGGACCAACTTTGGTCCCTGCCGCGACTAGTCCCATGAATTCAAATTAGTTTGAATTTTTGGGGCAAGTCTCTGCGACTTGTTCCTCAAAACTCTTTGTGTGAGCTGTTCGTGGGAGAAGTCCCTGTGACCAGTCCCTTTATGTTAACTCTTCAGGGGACTAGTTGCAGGGACTAGTCCCCTCGTGTCTGCCGACCTTGAGGGTGTGAAATGAGAAGTCACTGCACATTTGGCTTGACTTTTGACTTTCACTTAAAACAAGTGCAATGCTAATGACTTACTTGAACTCGTAGCTTAGAGGCAAATCTTCATCGTCCCATCCGTCACAGTAGACAGAAAATTCAGTGGTCACAGCGTATCCTATTTCAGGGGACACGCGGCAGCCTTTGTCATAATCAGTAAGATAGGGCGCCGAGTTGGTTTTGAAAGTGATTTCGCTCTCCTCGGTTGTGTCGTCATCCAGATGAACTGCGCCTATCAGTCTGTAGGTTGCGTCATCCAGTAGCGAGTTTTCCCAGTCATTTAACTTTCCTTTAAATACCAGACTTGGACCGTCTCGTTCCGTAAGAATCCTATCCTCCAAGTCGGTGACAGCCACCCACGTTTCGTTGACACTAAATACGTCGAGCATGTACAGCGTCCAATTATATCCCTTGATTGTCTTACAGGACAGACCTGTGCACGTAGACTCGATAACCATGCGCTTATTGGCGGTCACTTTAGAACCGCAGTTAATTTTGCACCTATCAAAAATGAAAATGAAGTGAAATTTTTGTACCTATTGAAAATGGAATGTTGGGGTGAGCTAGACTGATGGTGATATTTTAGTCCCTGTTCTAGAGCTTATAAATCACAGCGATTAATTTGAGGGATTCTGTTTTCAGTCCCCTGGATGTAATTTGGTCACTTTTCTTCTGAACGAAGCGTTACCGGGAGTACCACATGGAAGAATTTTTAATCAGATACTAGTCATCTTCTTCAACCTGGTCAGTCAAACCATGTTCTCTAAAGCCTGCTTTTCACTAGTAACGGAGTCGCAGTCGAATTCGTAAGAACTCTTAGAGCCTAGTGAAAATCGAAAATCAGAGTAGTAAGCGGAGTCATAAGCTGGACAGAATCGGACTCCGCTTCCGACTCAGATGCTTGCGAACCTGTGAAAGCTAGGTTGTTGGAATCGGAAGCAGAAGCGGAGGAACCAATCAAGCACGATGTCTGGAATTGAGCGTTGCGATTGGTTTTACTTAGGCTTCTGTTTGCGACTCCGACAATCTAGTTTCTCTAGATCATAAGCGACGGAACCATAAGCGGAATGGGTGTTTGCGACTCCGACAGTTTTATTGTCTAGGTTGCATCGCCCTGCGCTCCGTCGCCACTGAAAACCTGCTTTAGACGTTATTGTCTCACCTGATGGAAAAAGAAATAGAAGACTCAATTCTTAGCGTGTGATTAGCAGTGGAGCTCCTGTTTTCTTTGTGGACGATAACCATAAATACATAGGTATTCTGCGAGATCATTTTGTTTATGTTAATCTTGAGTGTAGGTCCCGTATGATTCAACTCCCCAACCCCATAACCGAAGCAACCTTCCAGAATCTTCTCTCGTCCGTAGGAATGGTCAATCGCAAGCGACTCCATGTTCGAGAAATCTTCATCCACTCTTCGGCAAAGCCATTTAAATACAATGCCCTGATCCTTCAGGGTGGGTTCATTAGGGTCATAGGAATCTGTAGCGTCTAAAACTATCGTTCCGGTACCCTTGACCGCTTTGCTGACTCCTCGTATCTTAGCAACGAGGTCCGGTAACACCACCTTAAGGAAACCATAATCGTAATTTATCGCTCCT
>JAHPZR010028087.1:0-27578 GCA_019787425.1 Platygyra sinensis
CTCTCAACTTCCTGTCAACGTCCTTGAGTAATTCAGGGGGGTTGTTTGTGATCCTCTCAACATTGAATATCTTGACGGTTTGGTTTTTCACCTTCTTTAAGATCTCATGCACAGGTGCATAATAGCACCTCATATAAAACTTTAAAACAATGTTGTACATAGCACAATGTTGTACATTGTAAAATGTGCAACGGAACATTAGATGTTTGAGGCTGAAAGTCAGAGCTAATAATGCCCCAATAATGCCCCCAGTTCTAAACAGAAATCTTGAAATTCGATGAAAGTAAATTAAAACCAAGTTTTACAATTTGGCATTAGCTTCTACACAAAGTGGCATATTGAAATTGCCCCTATCATGTTCATGAAGTCGACAATCAAAGAAGTACTTAGCGCCTTCACAAATTTTGCTTCTTATGTTGGTAGATGTTTACGGGAAACAAGGACAGTAATACCATTCAGCGAAACGAGGTGCCTCTTCCCACTGTGGTAACTACTATTATGATGATGGCAACATCATTTCATAACAACTTTGCAGTGAGGATGGAGTTATTTGGCTGTGAGCCAGGTGGGTCTAAATAATCCTTAAATGGTTTATGCTAAATGTACTCTACTCAATGCCTGTTTTACTTCCTTTTCCCAAAAATTAATGTTTGGATGAATATAATGTGTTTTAAAATTAGAACCTTTGTACCTAATACTCTTTTTGAGACTTTTCTTGAAACTTAAGGTTAAAACTTTAGTTATTTTTTTGTCTTTTTTAATGCGAATTTTAAGATTTGTTTTTACCGGACTTTATGCTAATATAGATCAAGTGAACGTGCCACTCTACGTTAAAAGTGTGGCCTAAAAATGACTTGGTCGTCTTTTTGTAAACAGCGGCTAAGGGATTTGGGAAGAAACCTGACATTTTAGAACATTTCGTAAGAGAGCGCAATTTTAAGGGTGCCATTTCTGTAATGTATCAGCGTATGTTATCACCATTATCATACTGACGATGCAATAAAGTTTAGTATTAATTTATACGAACCAGCGTAAGAATCGTGCTCTCTCTGCCTCTAATCAAGAGATTTTAAATATTATGGCTTTGTTCCATTGATTCTCAAGGCTTTGGGGATTACGCTGCGGGAAATACGTGTAATGCTGGATAATGAAACCCTCTCACATACTATCAACTCGAGGCCGATAGTTACCCTTTACTTATCTACAATACAAAGCCCAGAATATTTCTGTTGAGTTTTTTGTTTTATTGACTAGAAACAGGTGATTCGCTTGATTCTTGTAACCTGTCACGCTGAGTTTTCCCTTCAGCCTCTGTCCTCTCAATAGGAAATGAGAACACGATTAACATGAAACGCATTAACCGCGAAACGCTTTTATCACGAAACACGTTCTAATTTCACAATACAGGTTTCTAGCATGGCTATTTTGAGCCCTTTCCATTCAACCAAAAATTACGGAAGAAAATGGTTTTGAAATTTCCCACGAAAAGTTTCCAAAAATCTGAGAATTTCCGAATTTCCGAAACCATTCAACGCAAAAAAAAAACCGCATTTATAAATTTCCGAAACCATTCAAAGCAAAAATTCGCGGTGATGTATTTTCGAAAACTCAGGCATACATCGCGAGGTTCTCCTTTTCATTCTTCGGAACATACTTGAAAATACTGTTCTATTCGCTCCGTAAGGTTTTGAGAATTCAAACCAGAAGTTTTGGTCGACCCCTTGCGAGCCCAATTTGTGAAAGAATATCGAAATGCTGACAGGCAACAAATTAAAACGAAAACAACGCAGACAACAGCAACTTGTCACCCGAATGCGATCGTCCTTGAATTTCACCAGCTCTTGTCCCACCTATTCTTATGGCAGTGATAATTGTTTTTGCAGCAAATTTAGCGGGAGTATCACAATTTATCTAAATGAATTTCTAAAGGAACTTAACCGTTACAGTAACTCAGTCTCAAAAAATTTCCATGGCCAAAAGGTTTCCAGCGGGAAGAGAGTTGGCAACTGAACGTGGTTGCTTTGTTAATTTTACACCGAGAGTAGGGCCGGATTCTGTGATAAAGTTGCACTCCACGAACTGTGAATGTAAACAGCTTTATCTTGGATTAATTTTCATAACTAAGTGTAGCGGGTTGTCCAGGTTTTTGGTAAGATGGAAAGTCATCTGCTGCTTTCCTCTATTTTCAAGGAATTTTACGAGGGTTAGGTACAGGTAATAATATTTGAAAAAGAAAATAAGGTTTCTGTCTTGAAGTTGAGCTTTTGAAACAAAGCTTTACGCCACGCTCAATTTCTTGAATCTCTCTTTTTATGTTGCGTCAATTTCCAATTACATTTTACATACAGTTTCCAACGAGTTTTCTCGAGGAAGGCATTCTTCAATCAAATATTCTTATAAACAAAATGCCATTTTGAGACGGTATTAAATACGAAAATTTACGAAAGTACGAAAATTTATTTTCTTTTTAGCAGCAAATATAATCTCAAAATCGCATTTTTGATTTTGTATTGTGATTTAACCATTCTTTGAAAAGTCTTAACGAAAGGCGACTTCATTCTTCAATGGTTTGATTTGTGTGTGGATTCACCGACAGCCGCCTGAGATTTTGAAAACTATTTCCAGTTCGCGTAAATTTGATTCAGAGGAAACAAAATTATTTCCTCGTTTTTCTTTACCCCTGCCTTTTGAAGCTCCTTAGTACATGAAAAGTTGTTCGAAGACTGGATAACGATATCCACCTGATAATTGCCATCCAGTGGATAAGTGTTATTAAACAAAACAAACCACGCTATCCACTGGATAGTAATTTATCCGGTAGAGAGCGTTATCCACATTTTGAACAACCCGGGCCTGGTATGGCGAGAGCATTGAACTAAAAGGAAGCGGAGTACAGGATTTGGAAAGAAGCGACATTTTACAGTTGATATTTAAGGCAGAAATAACTATGCGAATTCGGGAAGGAATACTCACATGCCTTGTAACACGATTTCTCTTTGGAAGAAAGCCAGAGAGAAATATTTTGCTTTAACCTAGTTTTAAATTTACGCTTAAATTAACGTGAACAATATGGATGAAATTAAGTTTTTTCATCAAAACTTTACTTGTTGTTGAAACCGAGGTTCCACGCTGAATTTAACGACCTTTCTAGCAGTTTAGTTGAAAACTTACTTCTTACACCTTAAGTTACAATTTTCGCTTTATCTTTCACTTTAAGTTACAATTTTCGCTTTATCTTTCAATAATGTTTAGCTCGTTCTTATCTAAGTCCATTAAGTTTACGACCGAGGAAATTATGTTCAGTGTTTCTAAAGACAGAACAAGATAGGCTATCAGACAAAAAAAATCGGCTTGAAAAATTGCCAAATAAACTGCTTACCTCGAGAAACCCAGCTTTGACAGTTTTCACATGTAGCGGTTACAGATTGAGTATGTTCGTGAACATTTTTCGTATTTATACTATCATTGTAACTATCTGGTAATTTATTAAGGAGCTTGCGATAAAGGAAACACAGCATATGTGCATATCTACCTATTTGCTAAACGTTCTGCTGGTTGATTAAATGCACGTGGGCATCAGGCTTTGATGAATCATGAGATTGCAATTTGCGGTAGAGAAATACTTGACATTGACATTGATAATTCTTATTTATCGAAAATAAAATTCCTATTTTCCCTTTCACTCATTGAGGTCTTGGAACCTTCCACAGCGTGGAGAACACTAAATGATACAAAATAAATGATATCATGAATAATGCTATTCATTTACTGCAGAAGATAAGCTAATTTATTCCAGACACGTTCCGGACGAGTTTGTACCACTTGAATCCCCTCGCTCGTCGCCATCGTTGTCACATTTAAGTTGATTTTAAGTCCTTTGGTGGTTTCCCGCCTTATGTAATTAACTATTATTTTTAGATGCAATGCAATGCAATGCAATGCGATGCGATGCGATGCGATGCAATGCAATGCAGTGATAACTAAAAGAGATCTGAAAGCAATATGTATTGCCTCACATAGTCATTGTAAAGAGACCTTTCTTTATTTTTTTTTAGGTTATTATTTCATCGTTTGGCTTATGTTGATGGAATTCAGCTTCACTACCACATACCTAGATAGTCAAAAAGCAGAATATCAAGTCATAGCCGATGACGTCATGTTTGAGGTAACTTATGCTTGGGCGAGCACGAATTCCTAGCTTTCACAAGACACGTCTAGAGAGAAGCAGTGAAAGCAGCTGCATTGTCTGCTAAAAAATAAAAGTACAACACTAATTTAAGTTTATAGGTTGAGTTGGAAAAATATACCCCAGCTTTTGTCTCCGAAGTTGCGTGGCAACAAAATGTGTTCAAACTGCGTCTGACACGGTAATTCCAGCGTAATCCGAAACTTCATGTGCACGAGTTTTTTAAATAAAAACCTGGGGCCCGTTTCCCCAAACACCCGGTAACTTAACGGGCCCGAAATCATATTTTCAAATCAGTCTCGAGAAAAGTAGGGTGTGTTCTGACCTCTGATGAAGGCCATTTTGTTTCTTTAGCTGATAACTTTACTGTACAATTTTCAAACCTTTTGAAACTCCCATCTGGAATAGAAAACAAAACAGCTTAACGGGCCCGGTAATTGCTGGGAGCTTCGAGAAACGGACCCCTGCTTGTTTCAGTAGATAATAGATCAGAATCATTAAAGTTTTCAGTCCACACCTTTCTGAACGTTGCTGGACTGGACCATTTACGGAGATGGCAATACTTCTTGTTTTGTGAATTATCTGTTTATCTGTGGGCTTCCTGTTAAGTAGCTTTCAGCTAAGTGGAGTGCCACGTAAAATAAAGTTCTGTTTTGTTCTGTTCTGTTCCGTTTCTGGAAAGGGGAATCTCTCTCACTCTTTTTCATTTAGGTTAAAGATGTTCTAGAAAGAACTCCTGGATTCTTGTCCTCCAGTCTGCTGCGGTTCAGGTACTTGATTGTCACCGCTCATATTTGATTTTCTAAATTGTTTTCAGTTGCTTGCGAGCAAGCAAAAACAAATCACCTTAAGCGAGGTATTCGATCCCGCAGGACTGCGGGATAGTTTTATGGACGAATATATTATGAAACACATTCCAGAGTTAGCCTAGTTTTCGCGTGACTTAGAAGCGTGAACAGAGCTTGGGAATGTATAAAATTTCCTTTCTTCAGTCCACAGAAGTTTGGCGCTGAAACTAAGCTGACAGCAGAGCTAAGAGTTGACTGCATTGAAGCTAGTGTACATGACATCACAGCAGCTCTCACAAGCTCTTTACGGGCAAACGAGGGTTTGTTTGACCCACATTACGTCAAGCTACAATATCCTTGTAAGTACTTACCAATTACACGATTAAGGATAACTTTGTGATAAATGATGCTCTCCTGAAGGAGAATTGTTTCTCAAAATTCAGTGAACTTTCTGCGAATATTTACCTGAGAGTCTGAATCTGTAGAGCAGAAATCAACACGAGCAATCAAGCTGTTGTTCTCATTTACCTGCATTCCTGGATTTTCCGTAACGCATAATTTAAAACTGTCTGATTGAAACGCCGTAGCACGGCTTACTTACTCTTCGTGCTACGCAAGGCCGTTATATTAATCAGTAAGAAATGTCAATGTTGTCCATCAGAAAGATTGTATCAGCTTGTCGTATTTAAAAGTTAATATGAATTAGTTTCGACGATTTTGCAAAGTATGACACGAGAGCGAGTTTCAGTTGAGCGTGGGAAAACTAAAACCACAGTAACCACTCTGGCCAATCACAAGAGACCTAGAAAGACTATTCATTATACCAATAAAGCGCTCCCCTTGCCTTACGCGAAGCGCAGGAAAACCTGTTCAACCTAGTGATGGTTGGTTTTGGTTTGATTTCTGACTGGTGCAGGTTTTCTAAGCCAATCGCTAATCGCCAATCGTGGTTTTTTTATATTATCTCTGGTGTTTAAGATAATTAATTAGACTCTTTTACTTTGGCAGTGGACTTTCTTTGTCGGCCGCCAGAGGTACAAGTACAACTCAACAAGACACACGTAAACGCGACAACGATATCAACAATAGACATGTTTGTGGTCGTTGGAAAAGTGACCAAACATTGCAATACTTCATCCTTAATGGTGCTGTCCTGGGAGAGCAGTGAGGCGTCTGAGACAAACGGAGCATTCTCCGTTAGCCAAACTCTTGATGTGGGTTCTGAAAACCTCACAGTTACTCCCAAGAGGCTTTCGCCAGGTTTATACTACGTAAGATTATTCGCCGAAATGAACAAAGAGGAAGGAGCGATAAATTACGACTACGGTTTCCTTAAGGTGGTTTTACCGGACCTCGTTGCTAAGATACGAGGAGTCAGGAAAGCGGTCAAGGGTACTGGAACGATAGTTTTAGACGCTACAGATTCCTATGACCCTAATGAACCCACCCTGAAGGATCAGGGCATTGTATTTACGTGGCTTTGCCGAAGAGAGGATGAAGATTTCTCGAACATGGAGTCGCTTCCGATTGACCATTCCTACGGACGAGAGAAGATTCTGGGAGGTTGCTTCGGTTATGGGGTTGGGGAGTTGAATCATACGGGACCTACACTCAAGATTAACATAAACAAAATGATCTCGCAGAATACCTATGTATTTATGGTTATCGTTCACAAAGAAAACAGGAGCTCCACGGCTAATCACACGCTAAGAATTGAGTCTTCTATTTCTTTCTCCATCAGGTGAGACAATGACGTCTAAAGCAGGTTTCAGTCGGGACGGAGCGCAGGGCGATGCAACCTAGACAATTAAACTGTCGGAGTCGCAAACACCCATTCCGCTTATAGTTCCGTCGCTTATGATCTAGTGAAAATTAGATTGTCGGAGTCGCAAACAGAAGCCTAACTAAAACCGATCGCAACGCTCGATTCCAGACATCGTGCTTGGTTGGTTCCTCTGCTTCTGCTTTCGATTCCAACAACCTAGCTTTCACGGGATCGCAGGCAACTGAGTCCGATTCCGTCCAGCTTATGACTCCGCTTACTAGTCTGATTTTCGATTTTCACTAGGCTGTAAGCGTTCTTATGAATCCGACTGCGACTCCGTTGCTAGTGAAAAGCAGGCTTTAGAGAACATGGTTTGACTGATCAGGTTGAAGAAGACTACTATCTGATTAAAAATTCTTCCATGTGGTACTCCCGGTAACATACATACATACATACTTTATTTGATGAGTAGGTTTCGTTTCGTTTCGTTTAGAAGAAAAGTGACCAAATTACATGCAGGGGACTGAAAACAGAATCCCTCGAATTAATCGCTGTGATTTATAAGCTCTAGAACAGGGACTAAAATATCACCAACAGTCTAGGTCACCCCAACATTCCATTTTCATTAGGTACAAAAATTTCACTTCATTTTCATTTTTGATAGGTGCAAAATTAACTGCGGTTCTAAAGTGACCGCCAATAAGCGCATGGTTTTCGAGTCCACGTGCACAGGTCTGTCCTGTAAGACAATCAAGGGATATAATTGGACGCTGTACATGCTCGACGTGTTTAGTGTCAACGAAACGTGGGTGGCTGTCACCGACTTGGAGGATAGGATTCTTACGGAACGAGACGGTCCAAGTTTGGTATTCAAAGGAAAGTTAAATGACTGGGAAAACTCGCTACTGGATGACGCAACCTACAGACTGATAGGCGCAGTTCATCTGGATGACGACACAACCGAGGAGAGCGAAATCACTTTCAAAACCAACTCGGCGCCCTATCTTACTGATTACGACAAAGGCTGCCGCGTGTCCCCTGAAATAGGATACGCTGTGACCACTGAATTTTATGTCTACTGTGACGGATGGGACGATGAAGATTTGCCTCTAAGCTACGAGTTCAAGTAAGTCATTAGCATTGCACTTGTTTTAAGTGAAAGTCAAAAGTCAAGCCAAATGTGCAGTGACTAATTTCACACCCTCAAGGTCGGCAGACACGAGGGGAATAGTCCCTGCAACTAGTCCCCTGAAGAGTTAACACAAAGGGACTGGTCGCAGGGACTTCTCCCACGAACAGCTCACACAAAGAGTTTTGAGGAACAAGTCGCAGAGACTTGCCCCAAAAATTCAAACTATTAAATTTGAATTCATGGGACTAGTCGCGGCAGGGACATCGCGCAGAATGCCTTGACATCATAAATTATTCATAATCGTCGAAGGGACAAATTTAAATACGAATGCGCGTTCAATAGGCCAGAATAAGAGAAGAAAAGGCCCAAATTGGCTAAGTGGGGTTGACAAAAATCGCTTTTCTGATTTCCTGACGCTCTAAAATAGAATTCGGCATACGGCTTTTGGAAGAGTAATGATTAAACTACAATTTGAGCCTAAACCAAAGGAGATTTAGGAAGTATAAGGACTATCCCTTCGCAGTTGAAAAACAGTAAAATTGGACGATTTTTAGTATGAAGTTTGTTTTCAACAGCGCTTTATTGAAAATTAAAACCACCTTGCAATATTCGGCATACGGCAAATTGAAGGTGGATCTTTTCTTAAACAAAATCCGCTTTAAGTTTGGTAATTGATGCGCGAGAACCACTATCCCGTTCAGTTTGAAAACTGCCTGGTCAAGTCGCGTTTGAAAATGGCGCGTTCTAGGTAAGCGAGCCATTGTATTCAGCTCAGGACTGAATAACAATGGCTGTCAAAGCTAACAATACCCATTCAAGAAAACCATTTAGATGTAAATAGTGGAACCAGAGAATTAACTCTGAAGTGTAAATTATAGTGCTACTTAAACCCATGAATAACCCACTGGGCGTTAGCCCTAGTAAAGGGAAACAGGGAACCACACGAGGCAAAGAAAAAATCTTTTGACCTCGGTGGGAATCGAACCCACGACCTCCGGAATAGATCTACCGTTACTCTGCCGACTGAGCTACAAGGTCGCACAGAGAAAGTCGGGGACGATTTTAGATGGTGAATCGCGGCGAAGAGAAAGTAAGGGTACATATGAATGTTGTGCCGCGTAGCACTGGGAACACAAATAGATGTAAATGAGTACCTATTTGCCGCGAACTTAAAACTGGTCTCCCAGCTGAGTCATTCGCTCATAACACGCAATGGGAGGAAGGTAAAAACGCCAGTGATCGAGAGCTCTTTTCAGAGCTCTTCATAGCGAGATGATGTCACGGCAATTGGTCAAGAGTAAACAATGTCCGTTCGAGTGAGCATGATCTAACCCGCGCTGTCTTAATACTTCGCGAAAATGAGCAGCAAAAGCCGTCGATTGTTTTCAGAGTTTTTCAAATAAGATAAGCGGCCATCGATTGATCAATGGATTTTGTTTGACT
Organism: Platygyra sinensis; assembly: GCA_019787425.1. Lineage (NCBI taxonomy): Eukaryota > Metazoa > Cnidaria > Anthozoa > Scleractinia > Merulinidae > Platygyra > Platygyra sinensis. The sequence continues at coordinate 9,315 of JAHPZR010028087.1, forward strand.
TTGTTGTCATGCGACCGTAACTGAAGTAAATAGCGCGCAACACTACAGCACGCTCAATAATATTTTAATAAAGAGGTTTTATGGGTGGTTCATACTTTACGTCTAGTAAAAGCTGTCGATAGTTTTCAAAGTTTTTCACTTACAATCGGCCACCGATCGATCAACGAACTAGTTTGTTTGGCTTCATTGCAATGCGATCATGCGAGCGCATCGAATGAATAACGAACACTCACTACAAGTAAACAAACAAATATGTTTACACTCAATTCCTCCTTAAGTGCGCTAATGTTTAATAAAGAGGTTTACGAGTGGCCGCCCCGGGCTAAACTACAGAATACAGGGCCACTTTTAATCATCCACCAAACGAGCCGGCTCGTATAGCTCGGTCTTCGTTCTTTGATTTACTACCGAGCCAAAAGAGCCGCTAAATATGAACCCAAGACTTAACGTCATACAAATTATTTCTCGTTCATTATCCACTACTGACGCAAACTCGTTCTTTTATCCGCTACCGACCCAAACGAGCCGCTAAATATATGAACCCAAGCCTAAAAATCTTACAAATTATTCCTCGTGCTTTCATCCACTGCCCAGCCAAACGAGCCGCTACACGAAGTTGTCTCAGTGATTCTGCCCTGCATTCTTTAGTTGTAGGGCTCATAGTCTACATGGTCAAAGCCGTCGATAGGTGTCAAAGTTTTTCAAATTCGATCGGCCATCGATCAACGGGAGCATCATCAATATGGCGAAAAGAGAGGTTAGGGAGAGAGAATTGAAACGAAGAATTTCTAACGATACAAACGAAATTTTTCAAGAAACTAGATCGAACGCGATCCAAGAATAACCCCATTTTTTAGTTTCTTAAATCAGTTGCGTCTGGTGCAACAAAGCATACTCTTTCCGTCACATTAGCCAAACTTTGTAAATTAGGATTTAGACACAAACGATTGTTTTGCTCAAGTGCAGAGATATTATAGGGCACGCGATTTCAGCTCTCTTTTATATGGATGAATAACAATTATTTTTGTAACCAGTTCTTGTTTTCACTCGATTTTTTTCTCGGATTAGCGGTGAATTTAATTTTGAGAGGTCCGAATAGGCTAAACAATAGCGAAAACAACACACAAAAAGTTCATTGTTTCAATGCTCCGCCTTCTTCAAGTTAATGAGGGAGGTCATAATCCCTACGAGAAAAAGCGCGCGTTTATTTTAACCAATCAGACTCGCCTCCTTGCGTTTATTTGAATAATAATTGAAAATATGGCAGACCCATGAACTGCAAGTAAATGTCCAAGAACAATAGCCATTCTGCGCGATGCCAAAGTTGGTCCTTCGACTAGATTTTGAAGCAAAAATGGCCAGTTCACACGATGGGACTTGTCCCCGCGCTCTGTTGCAGGAACTAGTCGAGGGGACTAGTCCCCTTGTGTGTGCCGAACTTCAAGGGAGCTGCATTCTGAAATGTTCAACCAAAATTTTGTAAATTTCGTCATTTGTAATCCGTGTTTATCTTCTCCATCCTCAACCATACTTTTTCCTTTATGGTTTATTATTATCTATTTGGTATTTTTCTATCTTAGTAAAGCACTATTTTCAGAATTTTACAGTTTATAGGTAATTTTGTGCAGGGCCAATATGACCCAAAGTAGGTTATCGCGAAAAAGTGCGTTGGCGGATGTGCCACAGTCCGTGAACACATCGACAAAATTTTCTCAGCGTTTCCTAGACCTCGCTTTTGAATAAGTTAATCAAGCCTCAGTTTGCTTTACTTGCGAGGAAGCGATGTTTCGTGGGCCATGAACAGAAGATGTAAAAAAGAGATTTTTTAACGAAACGGTCTCTTATTCTTCATACAGATATCACACAAACACTGGTGGTGTTGTAATGCAGAAGGGATTATCACCCAATGCTACGACCAGACTGCCTCTCGGGAATCCACTACACCGCTTTGCGATAGCTTTGGAAATTGAGATCATAGATGCACTCGGAGCTGGGACACTGGATATACTGGTTGTTATGGTAACAATGATTTCTTTTAATACCCCTTTATTTCCATTTGAGCAATATAAAGTTTCCCTAAAGTTGCAGAATCACACAGCTCAGGAACAGACCATTATATTTTAGAGAGGGGGTACGGTGAGCGATTTTCCCGAGCAAGTTGTTCTTTTTAGTGTTGGGTCGTGGAACAACTTTTGTTTTCGATTTGCTGTTTTGCGTGTTTTACCTTACACGATTTTCAGTTGTCTCTTTTTGTTGTTCTGGAATTATTTTTTGGTTATTGGCTTACCCCTGCCCCCAAAATATAATAGTCCGCCCTCTACTAAGACTGCAAATTTCTAAAAATTGATAAGTTTCTCTCCCGTGACTGAAAATACCTCAATTATTCCCGAACTGTCTCACATTTTTTTATTCGAAGTCTCTAAAAGAAAGGAGTTTTTTTAGTGGACTTTGAGTTGTACAAAAATTCTCCTTCTCGAATTTTGTTATAGTCGACTTTTGTACATTCTAGTGGACTTCATTTCACTGTGGATAACCGTACATTTTTTGGCTGATCTTTCCAGACTGAATTAGACTATTATATTAACATGTGCTGTAGGTTAAAGCAATGCCTGCCGAAGACGTTTCTGGAACGCTTATGAACATAGCTAGTGGAGAGGAAAGCCCATTGGGTAATCTTCTTAAATCAGGTGACGTGGATAAAGCTGCTACAATGGCGTACGCTGTGTTGTCCATGGTGGATACGAGTGAGGGCCAAATGGGCAGCGATGACAAGAAATCTGTAAGTAAAATAATCTCCTGCCATCCTTTGTTGTTTAGAAAGAGCACTTATCATGTCACGAAGAAAAAATGCGGGCCATTTTAGAAACAGAGCTTGTTAAGGGGGTGTGAGGGTCGAATGTTCAGTTAGTGCTGTTTCATTTGCAAGAACAGTTTTCTTGGCGAGACAATTCTCTTTACTTTCACTAAAGAATAAATGGTGATCCTCGTGAATCGTCATGGCGTTTCACATAGATCATTTTAAAGCATCGTAAATTTTTTAAACTAAGTTCTGCACTCGCCTTCACGTGGAAAGAAATAAGCTGTGACTCACTTCTGGTGGTTTCCTTTTATTTCAATTCTGTTTCTCGTTACTTAAGAAGTTATTATTCGAATTTTTTTGGGGTTCTTCAAAATGGTAAAGCACTTCCGAAATTAGAATTTGTGGTTATTTCGTACTCGTCCAATCGTCCTTCGTTTCTAAAATGGCTCATGAGACATTTTAGCACGTTTCTATTAAGAATGCACAACAAGCATTTATGAAACATTTGTGACTGTTTTTTCTTGGAAAATAAAGGATTTGCATTGCTTTTAGATCAGAAAGCGGATAACAGATATGTTACTAAAAGTTAATGTAAAAGTCCTCTATCATTTTTAATTTGCACCACTGTTTGTAAATATAGGTTTCGCACACTTAAATTTGATCAGGATTTGGGTTCCCTGTGTACCACTTCAATCCATCAACAAAAACCGTTCATTCAGTCAATACCAACGGAACTCAAAGCACCGCTATATCATTTGGAGGGGAATAAAACATTTTTCCATAATGGCCGTATCCCACAGATGACGTACGTACCAAAATTCTGCCCCTTAATTTAAAACCGGAAAGCTTTGTCTTTCTGTCATAGATATTGTAATCCAATATCTTTTCCTTTCTTTCCTTGCCTTGCTGTATTCGAACGCCATGCTTGTTCTTTTGCGGCTCTACTCGATTGTCGTTCTGATTCATACGTTAGTGCCATGGTATTTGATGCGTTCTTGAGATGGAATGCCGTTCTTGCACACTCGAAGTCCCACTGTGATGCAATAGTATTCTGCACTTTTACTAATTACTTCATTTGGGTGATTAGGCTGCCCTCTTGCTTCTGGTTCCGAGGAGAATTGAACCATTTATGCCCGCTCTTCGTTCTATGAAAATGGCGTCTAGTTGCAACTACACGTAAAATTCGTTTTTGTTATAGAGCACACCTATTCATTTCCAACCATGGTCAACTTTTGTTCACAAAAATTCCGTGCCCTTCCTCTTAAGCCACTTTCTCTCTTTGCAACAGCTGCTTTAATAGCAGTCTAACTCATTTGTCTGCAATTTCCTGACAATTGAAGGCAGGTCACTCTAACTCTCTTATCCAGTTTCTGTTTCAGCCTTTTTAGGAGGTTTCTATAGGTGTAACTAGTGCACCCATACTTATGGCTAATTAATTTTCCTCTTTTTCTTCTTCGTCCTCCTTTCATTACTCGTTCTGTACATAACATAATTTCCTTCTCTGTTTCAACTAAGTGCTACATTCAGTCACTGAACTGTCTGCTCGAATTTCGTCTCAACAATCAGCGGCCTTGATCTGATAAATTAAAAGCAATTGATTTATTAGCAATAATCCGCTTAATCATTGTTATAAAAAACATTCTTTTTTAAAAGCTTTCAGAAAATGTTGGCAAATTTTGCAAAAGCCTCCATAAAGGAATGTCAAAAATATTTTGTGACACTAAATTTGGCGACTTCCTTTTTCCAAACTTAAGCGGCTGTTTTGTCATTTATGATCAGTTTAATCCTTCAGGTAACTCTTTTAAAAAACGTTAAAATGTGATTTTAACTTAACCCTAATATAAACATAGAAGGAAAATTATGTTATGTCCAGAAACGAGTAATGAATAGGAGGACGAAGAAGAAAAAGAGGAAAATTAATTAGCCATAAGTATGGGTGCACTAGTTACACCTATAGAAACCTCCTAAAAAGGCTGAAACAGAAACTGGATAAGAGAGTTAGAGTGACCTGCCTTCAATTGTCAGGAAATTGCAGACAAATGAGTTAGACTGCTATTAAAGCAGCTGTTGCAAAGAGAGAAAGTGGCTTAAGAGGAAGGGCACGGAATTTTTGTGAACAAAAGTTGACCATGGTTGGAAATGAATAGGTGTGCTCTATAACAAAAACGAATTTTACGTGTAGTTGCAACTAGACGCCATTTTCATAGAACGAAGAGCGGGCATAAATGGTTCAATTCTCCTCGGAACCAGAAGCAAGAGGGCAGCCTAATCACCCAAATGAAGTAATTAGTAAAAGTGCAGAATACTATTGCATCACAGTGGGACTTCGAGTGTGCAAGAACGGCATTCCATCTCAAGAACGCATCAAATACCATGGCACTAACGTATGAATCAGAACGACAATCGAGTAGAGCCGCAAAAGAACAAGCATGGCGTTCGAATACAGCAAGGCAAGGAAAGAAAGGAAAAGATATTGGATTACAATATCTATGACAGAAAGACAAAGCTTTCCGGTTTTAAATTAAGGGGCAGAATTTTGGTACGTACGTCATCTGTGGGATACGGCCATTATGGAAAAATGTTTTATTCCCCTCCAAATGATATAGCGGTGCTTTGAGTTCCGTTGGTATTGACTGAATGAACGGTTTTTGTTGATGGATTGAAGTGGTACACAGGGAACCCAAATCCTGATCAAATTTAAGTGTGCGAAACCTATATTTACAAACAGTGGTGCAAATTAAAAATGATAGAGGACTTTTACATTAACTTTTAGTAACATATCTGTTATCCGCTTTCTGATCTAAAAGCAATGCAAATCCTTTATTTTCCAAGAAAAAACAGTCACAAATGTTTCATAAATGCTTGTTGTGCATTCTTAATAGAAACGTGCTAAAATGTCTCATGAGCCATTTTAGAAACGAAGGACGATTGGACGAGTACGAAATAACCACAAATTCTAATTTCGGAAGTGCTTTACCATTTTGAAGAACCCCAAAAAAAATTCGAATAATAACTTCTTAAGTAACGAGAAACAGAATTGAAATAAAAGGAAACCACCAGAAGTGAGTCACAGCTTATTTCTTTCCACGTGAAGGCGAGTGCAGAACTTAGTTTAAAAAATTTACGATGCTTTAAAATGATCTATGTGAAACGCCATGACGATTCACGAGGATCACCATTTATTCTTTAGTGAAAGTAAAGAGAATTGTCTCGCCAAGAAAACTGTTCTTGCAAATGAAACAGCACTAACTGAACATTCGACCCTCACACCCCCTTAACAAGCTCTGTTTCTAAAATGGCCCGCATTTTTTCTTCGTGACATGATAAGTGCTCTTTCTAAACAACAAAGGATGGCAGGAGATTATTTTACTTACAGATTTCTTGTCATCGCTGCCCATTTGGCCCTCACTCGTATCCACCATGGACAACACAGCGTACGCCATTGTAGCAGCTTTATCCACGTCACCTGATTTAAGAAGATTACCCAATGGGCTTTCCTCTCCACTAGCTATGTTCATAAGCGTTCCAGAAACGTCTTCGGCAGGCATTGCTTTAACCTACAGCACATGTTAATATAATAGTCTAATTCAGTCTGGAAAGATCAGCCAAAAAATGTACGGTTATCCACAGTGAAATGAAGTCCACTAGAATGTACAAAAGTCGACTATAACAAAATTCGAGAAGGAGAATTTTTGTACAACTCAAAGTCCACTAAAAAAACTCCTTTCTTTTAGAGACTTCGAATAAAAAAATGTGAGACAGTTCGGGAATAATTGAGGTATTTTCAGTCACGGGAGAGAAACTTATCAATTTTTAGAAATTTGCAGTCTTAGTAGAGGGCGGACTATTATATTTTGGGGGCAGGGGTAAGCCAATAACCAAAAAATAATTCCAGAACAACAAAAAGAGACAACTGAAAATCGTGTAAGGTAAAACACGCAAAACAGCAAATCGAAAACAAAAGTTGTTCCACGACCCAACACTAAAAAGAACAACTTGCTCGGGAAAATCGCTCACCGTACCCCCTCTCTAAAATATAATGGTCTGTTCCTGAGCTGTGTGATTCTGCAACTTTAGGGAAACTTTATATTGCTCAAATGGAAATAAAGGGGTATTAAAAGAAATCATTGTTACCATAACAACCAGTATATCCAGTGTCCCAGCTCCGAGTGCATCTATGATCTCAATTTCCAAAGCTATCGCAAAGCGGTGTAGTGGATTCCCGAGAGGCAGTCTGGTCGTAGCATTGGGTGATAATCCCTTCTGCATTACAACACCACCAGTGTTTGTGTGATATCTGTATGAAGAATAAGAGACCGTTTCGTTAAAAAATCTCTTTTTTACATCTTCTGTTCATGGCCCACGAAACATCGCTTCCTCGCAAGTAAAGCAAACTGAGGCTTGATTAACTTATTCAAAAGCGAGGTCTAGGAAACGCTGAGAAAATTTTGTCGATGTGTTCACGGACTGTGGCACATCCGCCAACGCACTTTTTCGCGATAACCTACTTTGGGTCATATTGGCCCTGCACAAAATTACCTATAAACTGTAAAATTCTGAAAATAGTGCTTTACTAAGATAGAAAAATACCAAATAGATAATAATAAACCATAAAGGAAAAAGTATGGTTGAGGATGGAGAAGATAAACACGGATTACAAATGACGAAATTTACAAAATTTTGGTTGAACATTTCAGAATGCAGCTCCCTTGAAGTTCGGCACACACAAGGGGACTAGTCCCCTCGACTAGTTCCTGCAACAGAGCGCGGGGACAAGTCCCATCGTGTGAACTGGCCATTTTTGCTTCAAAATCTAGTCGAAGGACCAACTTTGGCATCGCGCAGAATGGCTATTGTTCTTGGACATTTACTTGCAGTTCATGGGTCTGCCATATTTTCAATTATTATTCAAATAAACGCAAGGAGGCGAGTCTGATTGGTTAAAATAAACGCGCGCTTTTTCTCGTAGGGATTATGACCTCCCTCATTAACTTGAAGAAGGCGGAGCATTGAAACAATGAACTTTTTGTGTGTTGTTTTCGCTATTGTTTAGCCTATTCGGACCTCTCAAAATTAAATTCACCGCTAATCCGAGAAAAAAATCGAGTGAAAACAAGAACTGGTTACAAAAATAATTGTTATTCATCCATATAAAAGAGAGCTGAAATCGCGTGCCCTATAATATCTCTGCACTTGAGCAAAACAATCGTTTGTGTCTAAATCCTAATTTACAAAGTTTGGCTAATGTGACGGAAAGAGTATGCTTTGTTGCACCAGACGCAACTGATTTAAGAAACTAAAAAATGGGGTTATTCTTGGATCGCGTTCGATCTAGTTTCTTGAAAAATTTCGTTTGTATCGTTAGAAATTCTTCGTTTCAATTCTCTCTCCCTAACCTCTCTTTTCGCCATATTGATGATGCTCCCGTTGATCGATGGCCGATCGAATTTGAAAAACTTTGACACCTATCGACGGCTTTGACCATGTAGACTATGAGCCCTACAACTAAAGAATGCAGGGCAGAATCACTGAGACAACTTCGTGTAGCGGCTCGTTTGGCTGGGCAGTGGATGAAAGCACGAGGAATAATTTGTAAGATTTTTAGGCTTGGGTTCATATATTTAGCGGCTCGTTTGGGTCGGTAGCGGATAAAAGAACGAGTTTGCGTCAGTAGTGGATAATGAACGAGAAATAATTTGTATGACGTTAAGTCTTGGGTTCATATTTAGCGGCTCTTTTGGCTCGGTAGTAAATCAAAGAACGAAGACCGAGCTATACGAGCCGGCTCGTTTGGTGGATGATTAAAAGTGGCCCTGTATTCTGTAGTTTAGCCCGGGGCGGCCACTCGTAAACCTCTTTATTAAACATTAGCGCACTTAAGGAGGAATTGAGTGTAAACATATTTGTTTGTTTACTTGTAGTGAGTGTTCGTTATTCATTCGATGCGCTCGCATGATCGCATTGCAATGAAGCCAAACAAACTAGTTCGTTGATCGATCGGTGGCCGATTGTAAGTGAAAAACTTTGAAAACTATCGACAGCTTTTACTAGACGTAAAGTATGAACCACCCATAAAACCTCTTTATTAAAATATTATTGAGCGTGCTGTAGTGTTGCGCGCTATTTACTTCAGTTACGGTCGCATGACAACAAAGTCAAACAAAATCCATTGATCAATCGATGGCCGCTTATCTTATTTGAAAAACTCTGAAAACAATCGACGGCTTTTGCTGCTCATTTTCGCGAAGTATTAAGACAGCGCGGGTTAGATCATGCTCACTCGAACGGACATTGTTTACTCTTGACCAATTGCCGTGACATCATCTCGCTATGAAGAGCTCTGAAAAGAGCTCTCGATCACTGGCGTTTTTACCTTCCTCCCATTGCGTGTTATGAGCGAATGACTCAGCTGGGAGACCAGTTTTAAGTTCGCGGCAAATAGGTACTCATTTACATCTATTTGTGTTCCCAGTGCTACGCGGCACAACATTCATATGTACCCTTACTTTCTCTTCGCCGCGATTCACCATCTAAAATCGTCCCCGACTTTCTCTGTGCGACCTTGTAGCTCAGTCGGCAGAGTAACGGTAGATCTATTCCGGAGGTCGTGGGTTCGATTCCCACCGAGGTCAAAAGATTTTTTCTTTGCCTCGTGTGGTTCCCTGTTTCCCTTTACTAGGGCTAACGCCCAGTGGGTTATTCATGGGTTTAAGTAGCACTATAATTTACACTTCAGAGTTAATTCTCTGGTTCCACTATTTACATCTAAATGGTTTTCTTGAATGGGTATTGTTAGCTTTGACAGCCATTGTTATTCAGTCCTGAGCTGAATACAATGGCTCGCTTACCTAGAACGCGCCATTTTCAAACGCGACTTGACCAGGCAGTTTTCAAACTGAACGGGATAGTGGTTCTCGCGCATCAATTACCAAACTTAAAGCGGATTTTGTTTAAGAAAAGATCCACCTTCAATTTGCCGTATGCCGAATATTGCAAGGTGGTTTTAATTTTCAATAAAGCGCTGTTGAAAACAAACTTCATACTAAAAATCGTCCAATTTTACTGTTTTTCAACTGCGAAGGGATAGTCCTTATACTTCCTAAATCTCCTTTGGTTTAGGCTCAAATTGTAGTTTAATCATTACTCTTCCAAAAGCCGTATGCCGAATTCTATTTTAGAGCGTCAGGAAATCAGAAAAGCGATTTTTGTCAACCCCACTTAGCCAATTTGGGCCTTTTCTTCTCTTATTCTGGCCTATTGAACGCGCATTCGTATTTAAATTTGTCCCTTCGACGATTATGAATAATTTATGATGTCAAGGCATTCTGCGCGATGTCCCTGCCGCGACTAGTCCCATGAATTCAAATTTAATAGTTTGAATTTTTGGGGCAAGTCTCTGCGACTTGTTCCTCAAAACTCTTTGTGTGAGCTGTTCGTGGGAGAAGTCCCTGCGACCAGTCCCTTTGTGTTAACTCTTCAGGGGACTAGTTGCAGGGACTATTCCCCTCGTGTCTGCCGACCTTGAGGGTGTGAAATTAGTCACTGCACATTTGGCTTGACTTTTGACTTTCACTTAAAACAAGTGCAATGCTAATGACTTACTTGAACTCGTAGCTTAGAGGCAAATCTTCATCGTCCCATCCGTCACAGTAGACATAAAATTCAGTGGTCACAGCGTATCCTATTTCAGGGGACACGCGGCAGCCTTTGTCGTAATCAGTAAGATAGGGCGCCGAGTTGGTTTTGAAAGTGATTTCGCTCTCCTCGGTTGTGTCGTCATCCAGATGAACTGCGCCTATCAGTCTGTAGGTTGCGTCATCCAGTAGCGAGTTTTCCCAGTCATTTAACTTTCCTTTGAATACCAAACTTGGACCGTCTCGTTCCGTAAGAATCCTATCCTCCAAGTCGGTGACAGCCACCCACGTTTCGTTGACACTAAACACGTCGAGCATGTACAGCGTCCAATTATATCCCTTGATTGTCTTACAGGACAGACCTGTGCACGTGGACTCGAAAACCATGCGCTTATTGGCGGTCACTTTAGAACCGCAGTTAATTTTGCACCTATCAAAAATGAAAATGAAGTGAAATTTTTGTACCTAATGAAAATGGAATGTTGGGGTGACCTAGACTGTTGGTGATATTTTAGTCCCTGTTCTAGAGCTTATAAATCACAGCGATTAATTCGAGGGATTCTGTTTTCAGTCCCCTGCATGTAATTTGGTCACTTTTCTTCTAAACGAAACGAAACGAAACCTACTCATCAAATAAAGTATGTATGTATGTATGTTACCGGGAGTACCACATGGAAGAATTTTTAATCAGATAGTAGTCTTCTTCAACCTGATCAGTCAAACCATGTTCTCTAAAGCCTGCTTTTCACTAGCAACGGAGTCGCAGTCGGATTCATAAGAACGCTTACAGCCTAGTGAAAATCGAAAATCAGACTAGTAAGCGGAGTCATAAGCTGGACGGAATCGGACTCAGTTGCCTGCGATCCCGTGAAAGCTAGGTTGTTGGAATCGAAAGCAGAAGCAGAGGAACCAACCAAGCACGATGTCTGGAATCGAGCGTTGCGATCGGTTTTAGTTAGGCTTCTGTTTGCGACTCCGACAATCTAATTTTCACTAGATCATAAGCGACGGAACTATAAGCGGAATGGGTGTTTGCGACTCCGACAGTTTAATTGTCTAGGTTGCATCGCCCTGCGCTCCGTCCCGACTGAAACCTGCTTTAGACGTCATTGTCTCACCTGATGGAGAAAGAAATAGAAGACTCAATTCTTAGCGTGTGATTAGCCGTGGAGCTCCTGTTTTCTTTGTGAACGATAACCATAAATACATAGGTATTCTGCGAGATCATTTTGTTTATGTTAATCTTGAGTGTAGGTCCCGTATGATTCAACTCCCCAACCCCATAACCGAAGCAACCTCCCAGAATCTTCTCTCGTCCGTAGGAATGGTCAATCGGAAGCGACTCCATGTTCGAGAAATCTTCATCCTCTCTTCGGCAAAGCCACGTAAATACAATGCCCTGATCCTTCAGGGTGGGTTCATTAGGGTCATAGGAATCTGTAGCGTCTAAAACTATCGTTCCAGTACCCTTGACCGCTTTCCTGACTCCTCGTATCTTAGCAACGAGGTCCGGTAAAACCACCTTAAGGAAACCGTAGTCGTAATTTATCGCTCCTTCCTCTTTGTTCATTTCGGCGAATAATCTTACGTAGTATAAACCTGGCGAAAGCCTCTTGGGAGTAACTGTGAGGTTTTCAGAACCCACATCAAGAGTTTGGCTAACGGAGAATGCTCCGTTTGTCTCAGACGCCTCACTGCTCTCCCAGGACAGCACCATTAAGGATGAAGTATTGCAATGTTTGGTCACTTTTCCAACGACCACAAACATGTCTATTGTTGATATCGTTGTCGCGTTTACGTGTGTCTTGTTGAGTTGTACTTGTACCTCTGGCGGCCGACAAAGAAAGTCCACTGCCAAAGTAAAAGAGTCTAATTAATTATCTTAAACACCAGAGATAATATAAAAAAACCACGATTGGCGATTAGCGATTGGCTTAGAAAACCTGCACCAGTCAGAAATCAAACCAAAACCAACCATCACTAGGTTGAACAGGTTTTCCTGCGCTTCGCGTAAGGCAAGGGGAGCGCTTTATTGGTATAATGAATAGTCTTTCTAGGTCTCTTGTGATTGGCCAGAGTGGTTACTGTGGTTTTAGTTTTCCCACGCTCAACTGAAACTCGCTCTCGTGTCATACTTTGCAAAATCGTCGAAACTAATTCATATTAACTTTTAAATACGACAAGCTGATACAATCTTTCTGATGGACAACATTGACATTTCTTACTGATTAATATAACGGCCTTGCGTAGCACGAAGAGTAAGTAAGCCGTGCTACGGCGTTTCAATCAGACAGTTTTAAATTATGCGTTACGGAAAATCCAGGAATGCAGGTAAATGAGAACAACAGCTTGATTGCTCGTGTTGATTTCTGCTCTACAGATTCAGACTCTCAGGTAAATATTCGCAGAAAGTTCACTGAATTTTGAGAAACAATTCTCCTTCAGGAGAGCATCATTTATCACAAAGTTATCCTTAATCGTGTAATTGGTAAGTACTTACAAGGATATTGTAGCTTGACGTAATGTGGGTCAAACAAACCCTCGTTTGCCCGTAAAGAGCTTGTGAGAGCTGCTGTGATGTCATGTACACTAGCTTCAATGCAGTCAACTCTTAGCTCTGCTGTCAGCTTAGTTTCAGCGCCAAACTTCTGTGGACTGAAGAAAGGAAATTTTATACATTCCCAAGCTCTGTTCACGCTTCTAAGTCACGCGAAAACTAGGCTAACTCTGGAATGTGTTTCATAATATATTCGTCCATAAAACTATCCCGCAGTCCTGCGGGATCGAATACCTCGCTTAAGGTGATTTGTTTTTGCTTGCTCGCAAGCAACTGAAAACAATTTAGAAAATCAAATATGAGCGGTGACAATCAAGTACCTGAACCGCAGCAGACTGGAGGACAAGAATCCAGGAGTTCTTTCTAGAACATCTTTAACCTAAATGAAAAAGAGTGAGAGAGATTCCCCTTTCCAGAAACGGAACAGAACAGAACAAAACAGAACTTTATTTTACGTGGCACTCCACTTAGCTGAAAGCTACTTAACAGGAAGCCCACAGATAAACAGATAATTCACAAAACAAGAAGTATTGCCATCTCCGTAAATGGTCCAGTCCAGCAACGTTCAGAAAGGTGTGGACTGAAAACTTTAATGATTCTGATCTATTATCTACTGAAACAAGCAGGGGTCCGTTTCTCGAAGCTCCCAGCAATTACCGGGCCCGTTAAGCTGTTTTGTTTTCTATTCCAGATGGGAGTTTCAAAAGGTTTGAAAATTGTACAGTAAAGTTATCAGCTAAAGAAACAAAATGGCCTTCATCAGAGGTCAGAACACACCCTACTTTTCTCGAGACTGATTTGAAAATATGATTTCGGGCCCGTTAAGTTACCGGGTGTTTGGGGAAACGGGCCCCAGGTTTTTATTTAAAAAACTCGTGCACATGAAGTTTCGGATTACGCTGGAATTACCGTGTCAGACGCAGTTTGAACACATTTTGTTGCCACGCAACTTCGGAGACAAAAGCTGGGGTATATTTTTCCAACTCAACCTATAAACTTAAATTAGTGTTGTACTTTTATTTTTTAGCAGACAATGCAGCTGCTTTCACTGCTTCTCTCTAGACGTGTCTTGTGAAAGCTAGGAATTCGTGCTCGCCCAAGCATAAGTTACCTCAAACATGACGTCATCGGCTATGACTTGATATTCTGCTTTTTGACTATCTAGGTATGTGGTAGTGAAGCTGAATTCCATCAACATAAGCCAAACGATGAAATAATAACCTAAAAAAAAATAAAGAAAGGTCTCTTTACAATGACTATGTGAGGCAATACATATTGCTTTCAGATCTCTTTTAGTTATCACTGCATTGCATTGCATCGCATCGCATCGCATCGCATTGCATTGCATTGCATTGCATCTAAAAATAATAGTTAATTACATAAGGCGGGAAACCACCAAAGGACTTAAAATCAACTTAAATGTGACAACGATGGCGACGAGCGAGGGGATTCAAGTGGTACAAACTCGTCCGGAACGTGTCTGGAATAAATTAGCTTATCTTCTGCAGTAAATGAATAGCATTATTCATGATATCATTTATTTTGTATCATTTAGTGTTCTCCACGCTGTGGAAGGTTCCAAGACCTCAATGAGTGAAAGGGAAAATAGGAATTTTATTTTCGATAAATAAGAATTATCAATGTCAATGTCAAGTATTTCTCTACCGCAAATTGCAATCTCATGATTCATCAAAGCCTGATGCCCACGTGCATTTAATCAACCAGCAGAACGTTTAGCAAATAGGTAGATATGCACATATGCTGTGTTTCCTTTATCGCAAGCTCCTTAATAAATTACCAGATAGTTACAATGATAGTATAAATACGAAAAATGTTCACGAACATACTCAATCTGTAACCGCTACATGTGAAAACTGTCAAAGCTGGGTTTCTCGAGGTAAGCAGTTTATTTGGCAATTTTTCAAGCCGATTTTTTTTGTCTGATAGCCTATCTTGTTCTGTCTTTAGAAACACTGAACATAATTTCCTCGGTCGTAAACTTAATGGACTTAGATAAGAACGAGCTAAACATTATTGAAAGATAAAGCGAAAATTGTAACTTAAAGTGAAAGATAAAGCGAAAATTGTAACTTAAGGTGTAAGAAGTAAGTTTTCAACTAAACTGCTAGAAAGGTCGTTAAATTCAGCGTGGAACCTCGGTTTCAACAACAAGTAAAGTTTTGATGAAAAAACTTAATTTCATCCATATTGTTCACGTTAATTTAAGCGTAAATTTAAAACTAGGTTAAAGCAAAATATTTCTCTCTGGCTTTCTTCCAAAGAGAAATCGTGTTACAAGGCATGTGAGTATTCCTTCCCGAATTCGCATAGTTATTTCTGCCTTAAATATCAACTGTAAAATGTCGCTTCTTTCCAAATCCTGTACTCCGCTTCCTTTTAGTTCAATGCTCTCGCCATACCAGGCCCGGGTTGTTCAAAATGTGGATAACGCTCTCTACCGGATAAATTACTATCCAGTGGATAGCGTGGTTTGTTTTGTTTAATAACACTTATCCACTGGATGGCAATTATCAGGTGGATATCGTTATCCAGTCTTCGAACAACTTTTCATGTACTAAGGAGCTTCAAAAGGCAGGGGTAAAGAAAAACGAGGAAATAATTTTGTTTCCTCTGAATCAAATTTACGCGAACTGGAAATAGTTTTCAAAATCTCAGGCGGCTGTCGGTGAATCCACACACAAATCAAACCATTGAAGAATGAAGTCGCCTTTCGTTAAGACTTTTCAAAGAATGGTTAAATCACAATACAAAATCAAAAATGCGATTTTGAGATTATATTTGCTGCTAAAAAGAAAATAAATTTTCGTACTTTCGTAAATTTTCGTATTTAATACCGTCTCAAAATGGCATTTTGTTTATAAGAATATTTGATTGAAGAATGCCTTCCTCGAGAAAACTCGTTGGAAACTGTATGTAAAATGTAATTGGAAATTGACGCAACATAAAAAGAGAGATTCAAGAAATTGAGCGTGGCGTAAAGCTTTGTTTCAAAAGCTCAACTTCAAGACAGAAACCTTATTTTCTTTTTCAAATATTATTACCTGTACCTAACCCTCGTAAAATTCCTTGAAAATAGAGGAAAGCAGCAGATGACTTTCCATCTTACCAAAAACCTGGACAACCCGCTACACTTAGTTATGAAAATTAATCCAAGATAAAGCTGTTTACATTCACAGTTCGTGGAGTGCAACTTTATCACAGAATCCGGCCCTACTCTCGGTGTAAAATTAACAAAGCAACCACGTTCAGTTGCCAACTCTCTTCCCGCTGGAAACCTTTTGGCCATGGAAATTTTTTGAGACTGAGTTACTGTAACGGTTAAGTTCCTTTAGAAATTCATTTAGATAAATTGTGATACTCCCGCTAAATTTGCTGCAAAAACAATTATCACTGCCATAAGAATAGGTGGGACAAGAGCTGGTGAAATTCAAGGACGATCGCATTCGGGTGACAAGTTGCTGTTGTCTGCGTTGTTTTCGTTTTAATTTGTTGCCTGTCAGCATTTCGATATTCTTTCACAAATTGGGCTCGCAAGGGGTCGACCAAAACTTCTGGTTTGAATTCTCAAAACCTTACGGAGCGAATAGAACAGTATTTTCAAGTATGTTCCGAAGAATGAAAAGGAGAACCTCGCGATGTATGCCTGAGTTTTCGAAAATACATCACCGCGAATTTTTGCTTTGAATGGTTTCGGAAATTTATAAATGCGGTTTTTTTTTTGCGTTGAATGGTTTCGGAAATTCGGAAATTCTCAGATTTTTGGAAACTTTTCGTGGGAAATTTCAAAACCATTTTCTTCCGTAATTTTTGGTTGAATGGAAAGGGCTCAAAATAGCCATGCTAGAAACCTGTATTGTGAAATTAGAACGTGTTTCGTGATAAAAGCGTTTCGCGGTTAATGCGTTTCATGTTAATCGTGTTCTCATTTCCTATTGAGAGGACAGAGGCTGAAGGGAAAACTCAGCGTGACAGGTTACAAGAATCAAGCGAATCACCTGTTTCTAGTCAATAAAACAAAAACTCAACAGAAATATTCTGGGCTTTGTATTGTAGATAAGTAAAGGGTAACTATCGGCCTCGAGTTGATAGTATGTGAGAGGGTTTCATTATCCAGCATTACACGTATTTCCCGCAGCGTAATCCCCAAAGCCTTGAGAATCAATGGAACAAAGCCATAATATTTAAAATCTCTTGATTAGAGGCAGAGAGAGCACGATTCTTACGCTGGTTCGTATAAATTAATACTAAACTTTATTGCATCGTCAGTATGATAATGGTGATAACATACGCTGATACATTACAGAAATGGCACCCTTAAAATTGCGCTCTCTTACGAAATGTTCTAAAATGTCAGGTTTCTTCCCAAATCCCTTAGCCGCTGTTTACAAAAAGACGACCAAGTCATTTTTAGGCCACACTTTTAACGTAGAGTGGCACGTTCACTTGATCTATATTAGCATAAAGTCCGGTAAAAACAAATCTTAAAATTCGCATTAAAAAAGACAAAAAAATAACTAAAGTTTTAACCTTAAGTTTCAAGAAAAGTCTCAAAAAGAGTATTAGGTACAAAGGTTCTAATTTTAAAACACATTATATTCATCCAAACATTAATTTTTGGGAAAAGGAAGTAAAACAGGCATTGAGTAGAGTACATTTAGCATAAACCATTTAAGGATTATTTAGACCCACCTGGCTCACAGCCAAATAACTCCATCCTCACTGCAAAGTTGTTATGAAATGATGTTGCCATCATCATAATAGTAGTTACCACAGTGGGAAGAGGCACCTCGTTTCGCTGAATGGTATTACTGTCCTTGTTTCCCGTAAACATCTACCAACATAAGAAGCAAAATTTGTGAAGGCGCTAAGTACTTCTTTGATTGTCGACTTCATGAACATGATAGGGGCAATTTCAATATGCCACTTTGTGTAGAAGCTAATGCCAAATTGTAAAACTTGGTTTTAATTTACTTTCATCGAATTTCAAGATTTCTGTTTAGAACTGGGGGCATTATTGGGGCATTATTAGCTCTGACTTTCAGCCTCAAACATCTAATGTTCCGTTGCACATTTTACAATGTACAACATTGTGCTATGTACAACATTGTTTTAAAGTTTTATATGAGGTGCTATTATGCACCTGTGCATGAGATCTTAAAGAAGGTGAAAAACCAAACCGTCAAGATATTCAATGTTGAGAGGATCACAAACAACCCCCCTGAATTACTCAAGGACGTTGACAGGAAGTTGAG
>JAHPZR010028088.1:0-11092 GCA_019787425.1 Platygyra sinensis
AATGTCGCTTCCTTTCCAAATCCTGTACTCCGCTCCTTTTAGTTCAATGCTCTCGCCATACCAGGCCCGGGTTGTTCAAAATGTGGATAACGCTCTCTACCGGATAAATTACTATCTAGTGGATCAGCGTGGTTTGTTTTGTTTAATAACACTATCCACTGGATGGCGATTTATCAGGTGGATATCGTTATCCAGTCTTCGAACAACTTTTCATGTGCTAAGGAGCTTCAAAAGGCCAGGGGTAAAGAAAAAGAGGAAATGATTTTATTTCCTCTGAATCAAATTTACGCGAACTGGAAATAGTTTTCAAAATCTCAGGCGGTTTCGGTGAATCCACACACAAATCAAACCATTGGAATTGAAATGAAGAATGCCGTCGCCTTTCGTTAAGACTTTTCAAAGAATGGTTAAATCACAATACAAAATCAAAAAATGCGATTTTGAGATTATATTTGCATGCCTAAAAGAAAATAAAATTTTCGTAACTTTCGTAAATTTTCGTATTTAATACCGTCTCAAAAATGGCATTTTGTTTATAAGAATATTTGATGGAAGAAAGCCTTCCTCGAGAAAACTCGTTGGAAACTGTATGTAAAAATGTAATCGGAAATTGACGGAACAAAAAAAAGAGATGATTCAAGAATTGAGCGTGGCGTAAAGCTTTGTTTCAAAAAGCTCAACTTCGAGACAGAAACCTTATTTTCTTTTTTCAAATATTATTACCTGTACCTAACCCTCGTAAAATCCTTGAAAATAGAGTGAAAGCAGCAGATGACTTTCCATCTTACCAAAAACCTGGACAACCCGCTACACTTAGTTATGAAAATTATCCAAGATAAAGCTGTTTACATTCACAGTTCGTGGAGTGCAACTTTATCACAGAATCCGGCCCTACTCTCGGTGTAAAATTAACAAAGCAACCACGTTCAGTGCCAACTCTTTCCCGCTGGAAACTTTTGGCCATGGAAATTTTTTGAAACTGAGTTACTGTAACGGTTAAGTTCCTTTAGAAATTCATTTCGAAAAATCGTGATACTCCCGCTAAATTTGCTGCAAAAAAAATTATCATGCATAGGAATAGGTGGGACAAGAGCTGGTTAAATTCAAGGACGATCATTCGGGTGACAAGTTGCTGTGTCCGCGTTGTTTCGTTTTTAATTTGTTGCCTGTCAGCATTTCGTTTCACAAATGGGCTCGCAAGGGGTCGACCAAACCTTCCGGTTTGAATTCTACAAAACCTTACGGAGCGAATAGAACAGTATTTTCAAGTATGTTCCGAAGAATGAAAAGGAGAACCTCGCGATGTATGCCTGAGTTTTCGAAAATACATCACCGCGAATTTTTGCTTTGAATGGTTTCGGAAATTTATAAATGCGGTTTTTTTTTTGCGTTGAATGGTTTCGGAAATTCGGAAATTCTCAGATTTTTGGAAACTTTTCGTGGGAAATTTCAAAACCATTTTCTTCCGTAATTTTTGGTTGAATGGAAAGGGCTCAAAATAGCCATGCTAGAAACCTGTATTGTGAAATTAGAACGTGTTTCGTGATAAAAGCGTTTCGCGGTTAATGCGTTTCATGTTAATCGTGTTCTCATTTCCTATTGAGAGGACAGAGGCTGAAGGGAAAACTCAGCGTGACAGGTTACAAGAATCAAGCGAATCACCTGTTTCTAGTCAATAAAACAAAAAACTCAACAGAAATATTCTGGGCTTTGTATTGTAGATAAGTAAAGGGTAACTATCGGCCTCGAGTTGATAGTATGTGAGAGGGTTTCATTATCCAGCATTACACGTATTTCCCGCAGCGTAATCCCCAAAGCCTGAGAATCAATGGAACAAAGCCATAATATTTAAAATCTCTTGATTAGAGGCAGAGAGAGCACGATTCTTACGCTGGTTCGTATAAATTAATACTAAACTTTATTGCATCGTCAGTATGATAATGGTGATAACATACGCTGATACATTACAGAAATGGCACCCTTAAAATTGCGCTCTCTTACGAAATGTTCTAAAATGTCAGGTTTCTTCCCAAATCCCTTAGCCGCTGTTTACAAAAAGACGACCAAGTCATTTTTAGGCCACACTTTTAACGTAGAGTGGCACGTTCACTTGATCTATATTAGCATAAAGTCCGGTAAAAACAAATCTTAAAATTCGCATTAAAAAAGACAAAAAAATAACTAAAGTTTTAACCTTAAGTTTCAAGAAAAGTCTCAAAAAGAGTATTAGGTACAAAGGTTCTAATTTTAAAACACATTATATTCATCCAAACATAATTTTTGGGAAAAGGAAGTAAAACAGGCATTGAGTAGAGTACATTTAGCATAAACCATTTAAGGATTATTTAGACCCACCTGGCTCACAGCCAAATAACTCCATCCTCACTGCAAAGTTGTTATGAAATGATGTTGCCATCATCATAATAGTAGTTACCACAGTGGGAAGAGGCACCTCGTTTCGCTGAATGGTATTACTGTCCTTGTTTCCCGTAAACATCTACCAACATAAGAAGCAAAATTTGTGAAGGCGCTAAGTACTTCTTTGATTGTCGACTTCATGAACATGATAGGGGCAATTTCAATATGCCACTTTGTGTAGAAGCTAATGCCAAATTGTAAAACTTGGTTTTAATTTACTTTCATCGAATTTCAAGATTTCTGTTTAGAACTGGGGGCATTATTGGGGCATTATTAGCTCTGACTTTCAGCCTCAAACATCTAATGTTCCGTTGCACATTTTACAATGTACAACATTGTGCTATGTACAACATTGTTTTAAAGTTTTATATGAGGTGCTATTATGCACCTGTGCATGAGATCTTAAAGAAGGTGAAAAACCAACCGTCAAGATATTCAATGTTGAGAGGATCACAAACAACCCCCCTGAATTACTCAAGGACGTTGACAGGAAGTTGAGAGAGAATTTGTTTTGTTTCTCTGGTAACTGGTTGTTAGTGTGAAGGGTGTGTATACCACCCCATCTCGTTATTCACCCTATTTCTTCGGGACATAGAGGCAATTAAAAAACGGCAAAAACCCCTCATTATCGTTTTATAATGACCGCGCCACGTGAAGTAAACCGAGGATATATCAACCCAGATATAGACCACGACATCGAACATGCAGTAAGATTCTTCCCGTCTGAATGAAATATAAATTTGCACGTTCACGAAAAGGGATTTCGAACAGGTTAAACGATAACGCTAGAATTTCCATCTGAATTAATTTAGAAGGCAATTGTGACTTAAGAGTAATTAATCTTGACAAGTTTGGCAAAGACAATACAATAACAAGAATACTCTATTCGCCGCAAAAACATGGTTTGTGGAGAATTGACTTGAACCAGGCGTGAAAACCAGCACGTCAAGCAGATTTGGGAGTAAAGTAAATATATAAACAAGAACTGAAATATGACTGCTTTGGACAGAAACCGAGCTAATATGTGATTTATCACCAATACAACACAAGCTTCTAAATGCTTGTGAAATTGAAGCGTTCTATCCACAGGTTAAAAGTGATTTTGATAATTTTCGTGTCACCTATAAACATGCAAAAACATCGTGTATCACTCACGGTACGATTCTCGCAGTGGGATAGGTTTAACACCCGTCAAAAAATAATATTTTTTAAACTACAAATAACGGCCAAACGCTGAAGCTTAATGCCATTTTTCCGCCTACTAGCATGTCTTACAAACAACCACAATGTTTAAGTCACCTCGAGATGACCCCCAAAAAAACAAAAATTGGATAGCCAATTTCGCAATTCCTGGCGTCAAGACAGTTTCATCTACTAAAAACACGCGATTCCAACTGGATCATTCTATAAATTTAAATCTATAAATACATTAAGCAGGTATCGCGTTATTTGTGCATTCGTCTCGGTATTTTGTAGATGTTATTTTCCAAAAAAATCTAGCATTGCTATATTTTTCTTCTAGCTTTCTTTTTCTGGAATTCAATCAATCAGTGAGGCGAATGTAATTACACCACAACCGCACGACAGACGAAACAATGCAAAATTCATTTGTCTATCTCTTTTCGCAGTGTTACTCTTCAGAAACCTTATAACGCACACAAAACGGGCGGATTTTTAATTAAAACATAAAAAATATAAGTCATAAACTTTCAGAGTTGGAATGACGAGGTTCTATGTAACTTGTCATGCGATTTTTTCACACAAGAACATGATTTGTAAAAAAGCAAGCATAAGCAGGCTTTCTGTCTGAAGTGCATTAAATATTAAATCTGTTGCAGTGTTAGTGAGAGTTTCCATTGTATTGAATGAAACCAAGTAGCCTTCAAGCGCTTTAAATGTTTAGAAAACACCGCCGATAAGTGTACCTCGGTACGATTCAAAGGCATGATAATAAAAAATCTAACAAAAGGTGACAAAATTTCGTCCAGTTTTAAGATATACTATACCATAAGTAGTATATTGAGCCACCACCACATAAACCTCTAAGTCTTGGGCTCCTAGTTAAATGTGTAAACATATCAGAGACGTTCCTAATCCTATTAAATCCCATAAACAAAGAGCGATAAAAATCACATTTTTGGATAACTTTTCAATTTGCCAGAACTCTTTATCGAAAGGGCAAAACCAAAATACCAAACAAATTATCAACCTGCCACACTCCAACTGGTGAATTAGTATCCACGATTTTATTACATAATCAGCTGGAAGAATACAGCATTGACGTTTTGGATAATTTTTTGTTACGACAACATGAAGATGATGGATTGAACTGCATGTCGGTTTACAGTACAGCGCGAAATCAACACGTCGACAAATGAATGGTTTAAAGCCAAACATGAACCTAATCCCTATTGTCAATCTGAGACAGAAGATTTTTCGCTGTTACCGACTTCACTTACCTGAAGATTGCCTTCCAGGTCTTTAAAATACGAGTAATCCCCGCCGTTCGAATACATCACCATATACTGCTGCATCCACTCAGGGACCGCGGGATCGCCGTATCCTTGAGTGGCGATAGCAGTTATCACCTTTTTCTTTCCCAGTTCTACTTTAATCCAACCGTTGTTCTGGTTTGGATCGGCTCTGTAACCCGGCGGCCAGCTAGTTAGGTTGAGACGGGCGCGCTGTGCTCCAAACGTTGAGAAGTCATTTTCGTAGACCGACTGGGCTGTGATTTGTACATTCTGAATCTCTCCGCTCGCCAACCCGAGAGGCCTGCGACAATTCGCTGTGAAAAAAAATGTGAAAGTGCGGCTACTCGTTAGTCGCTAAATGAAAGCCAGATTATAAATTAAGTCAGCGTAATTATGCGTTTACGTGCTTGATAAGCAACCTGTTATCTTTGCCAAGTGAGCCGAGGCTTCGGGAGACTGCTGTGGCTCACTTTCTTCGACAACCAAGCACAAAATCACTGCCCCAAAGAGAAATCTCATATTGTGAAGAAATCATTCAAAGCTACGCTTCGAAGTCTTGACCAAAATAATAACGAGAAATCGCGATAAGAGTAAAACTTTAAACTCGAGTCATATAACAACTTATTCATGCTGTCGACTGCGAGGATTTCCCGCCCCACGCATCATAATTAGCACTTAAAACTTATCATGTTAGTATTGCATATGCACTTCGCTGTTACAAAAACCCGCTGACCAAGTCTAGAAAAAAACATCTGCCAACATCAAAGCTCTCATGGTGGACATGCGCCGGCTAAACAGATTATCGTAATCAACGTGAGTCACGGTTGTGACAATGTAGCGGAGGAGGGGAATCAGGTGGGTGTCTCTAAGCCAAAACCGAACCACAAAAGAAATGCATTACAAACAAGATGCCGCCACTGAACAGAATTCGTCTAAATATCTCAATTGTTTGGCAAACATTTTTTTTTTAATAAATTAATAATAACCCATAGTGCTGGTTGGCAGACATGTTGAATTTAAACTACCGTAAAATAAAGGTTAAAGTTTATTGATTTTGTTAGAACGTTTAATATTGTAAAATTAAACACCTGCTGGTTCAGGTCAATTGAAAGAGAGCTAAGACAGCATCAAACACAAAACAAAAACATTGGTAAGCCGCAGAGAGGGAGCTCGGGCAGCGACAAGAATTTAGCCAAAACCCGCAAATGACGGCGTTAAGTTTAGAATTGCGTAACCTAATCTGAGTGCAGAGCGTAGGGTGCAAAAAAACACCGTTTTCTGCCCGGGTATTTGTACGGAATGCACAGTACAGCACGAGGTAAATATATTATGGCCACAAGAAACATTCTAGAATGAAATAAAATTGGGATGTCTTCCAGTCACTACGGGATGGTAGAATATTGACAAATTGGTGACTTCGATTTCTGTCTGGCTATCAAGTTCACGTCAATATGGTAATTTAAAGAAGATACTGGAAATATTTGTCACAAAGCCACTGAGAGTAGGGCAGTGGTGCTCTTTCTATCTTAGCGTGAGTAGCCCTGTAACTGAAATAAAATACCGTAACCCAATCGTGAGAATATGATAGAGATATGACACTTGGTTCGGAACAATGGAGAAATTGGCAATCATATTCACGCGATTTTTCAACTTTGCTAGACGAAAACTCTAAAGAATATATACACGATCTAATCTTCTTAATTCGAATACTATTCCAATTCCAAAGTTTCCTTTTTACGCGCGCTCTGATTGGCTGAGACTGCGTGCTTCGTCAGAGATCAGATGCACAGGTTGATGACTGTAAGCTGGCTTTTTAACAATTTTGGTTTTTGAATTTTGACAAATTTAACCCAAATTAACCGCTCCCTGTCACTCAAACGCAATGGGAACGAGCTTTTTGTCTGCAGTAAACATGGCTGCACGAAAGCCATTGCTAACAACAGTAGTGTTAAAACTGTAATAAAAGAGCATTTTTTGCTAGATTCAAGCCGACAAAGCGATCATCAACAAAATAAACAAATCCTGAACCCAGCGAATGCTCCGATTAAAGACATTTTATGTATCTTGTTCCTGACGCTTTAAATACAACATATACATTATTCAAATGGATGTTGCTTTGGCTGAGCTCTGTTTGCTGGGTAATAAAACTCAGATGAGGCCGTTTATTTTGATAGCAAGCTCTGAAAGCTTAAATTACAAACATGCCAAAGTATTAATTAGCTTGGGGTGTGGAGGGAGGGAAAATTTCCTTTACTTGCTAAGAATGCCGCGCTAAAGAGAGAGTGAACCATATTTAGCGATATCTTTATTCTGGATGACAGAAACTCCCCCAACCAAGTACTGGGTCTAACTACGTCACAAGCTACATAAAATCATCTATTGTGGTATAATAAACTCCTTAAATTTCCTCAGTACGAAAGCAGAAATTAGACTATACACCTAAAACAACGGCGGAAAACACTAACTGAGCTGTCTCTGTTTATGATGAGTAGCGTTTTTGTGAAAATGCGTAATAAACAACACTTAAATGCAGTGCAGTAACGTTCGTTTGCTAACTAACGATCTTTAGCTCCGGTTATTTCAGCGAAGTGAACCTCAAACATTTCGTATTAACACTGAACCGGCGAGTGATCAGTTGAAAGTTTGCTCTGATATTCTCTACTCTGTACTCGGAGTAGAGCAAGTGAGAACAATCTAGTCTTTCCAACTTTGGCGCTAGTTCGGGCCATCTTGTTCCAAGCAGTTGCGAGGCGTAACAACTGCAGCTCCTTTCAAATAGAACTCAGCATTTTGCGTTTTCACCATCCGCAAGCTTTGATATGCTTGTTTCGTAATTTCCATTGAAAAATTCAGTGCACGTTTTGAAGCGATCGTTCTCTCGAAAACCACTCGAAACCGAAAGTCTTGCTGGTCAGGTTTTTGATTGACGGCTGTTATCTCCTTAGCCAATCAAATTATTTGAACTATTCCAACAAGGATTGTAATTGGCTTGTTTTAGCGTGCTTTATCAGAGAAGAGATGCACGCTCACGCCACCTTCTCTCGTTTGGAAAATAAAGTTTGGTTTTTGGGAAATTGATAGATTCTTCCACTTCTTCGTCATAAAATAAAAAAAAAGCCTCGACTGTGCTCTGTTTTGTTGTAAAGCACGCAGGAAGCGGTAGAGCACGAAAGAAGTAGGGAAAAACGCTCGACGACGTCTGATATTTCCCCATACACTTCTCTCATGCTCTATCGCTTCCTGCGTGCTTTACAACAGAACAGAGCATAGTGGACGCTTCTTTATTAGTTAATTCGAAAACTACACGTACTTGCATCTAAGAAATGCATGGCTGACCGACCGATCGACCGACCGATCGACCGAACTTTTTAATACCCTGCCGGTAAAACCAGCGCTGCCTGGTTTGGGTCCTGAGCTATTACCAGAGAGCACATTTTGATAAAGGCACAGTTGAACAAGTTCACATTCATTATTGAAAACAAGCAATAAATGTCCAAGAGATTATGGCTTGTGAAGCAGAGCTTGGGACTATGTACTCTAACATCGATATAAAAGCCTCAATCTTCAGCTAGTTGTCAAGATCGAAGTTCTCTTATGACATCTTTTGATACGTAAAGTGGCTGTGAATAAAACAGCAATTCAGTTCTACTAGATTGTCGCCGGGAAGTCTCGAGTAAGAGAGCCAGTAACTCAGCAACTCGTCAAGAACACACAATTAACTATAACGAAAAACCCTCAGACATCAATATTTACAAACCAGGCTTAAAACAGAATAGACCGTCAACAATTTCGAGAAAATGAATAACACATAAAATGTTGAAAAGGATAATCAATTTGAAAGTTACCTCACGGTAGTTGCAAATCCTGCTCATGAAAGAAGCCTAACAAGGCTTAGATAAAGGCGAAATGGGGAATACTAAGATAGAGGGGCATCAGTCCCGACAGTTAGAAGAGCGAACAAGCTTGGAATCCCAAGAAATTTGCATTCAACACAAATAGCATCAGTGTTCATGTCTTGCCACAGGTCAAATTATTTACCATAAGAAGCGAGTTAAATTCCCACATTTCAAAAATGCATGCAATATACGTAAGACGAAGTCGAAAAGTTCAATGTGTTTGCTACGTTTTCTCCATCGTTCTTGTCTATTTGCCCCAGTAGGTCCATGCAAAAATCGGATTTCTTTTAAAAAAAAAAAATTAACAAGCAGTATTGTTTCATATATCGGCAAGCGTTTCGCTGCAGTTACTTGAGTCTGGGATGAGAACATTTGAGCAAAATAGAAGCATTTCCCAATGTAGATTGGAAACCGACGGCAAGTATAAAACAGTATCAGACTGAAATCAGGGCGGAAAGCCGGCATACAAGCTTGGTTAAAGAGATTGTCTATGTAAAATATGATGTGATTTAAAGTGCGCCGAAATTTAAAAACAACGGAGAAAACTAATAGGAATCGAAAAAAATCGAAACGTGGGTGATTGCTTTCGACCTTTTCGTCACTATTCTTTAGAGCCGCCGACTTTTAATAAAGGAAGAGGTTACAGGTTTTTTCCCAGAATCTTGGAATTCACATTTGCGTCTAAACAGAAAGTTACCGCTTCTTACAAGTTTGACTGTAGAGTGTAATTATAAATATTACATTTTCTTAAATCGTTGACGCTTTGTTAAAGTAGAAAGTCATTCTAACCTTGCTCCTTATTAACATTATGAGTACAGACCGGGATGAAGAACAGCACGACCAAGCACATCTCCATCGTCCAATGTCGCTTGCAAGGCATTGCGTGCGATCACTTACACAGAAAATAACATCCACTTGTGAAAAGAACACGGTCATGACCTCCGGCAAATTAACAGTCGGGTTGAATTAAAAATTAAAAATTAAAAGTTAACACAAAATAATAGTCTTGTCACTGAGTAACAATAAAAAACAAGAATGCGACTGAGAATTGACACAGCCGGATCAGAGGCCCGTTTCTCGAAAGCCCTGGAAACTTTTCGGGCCCGTAAAGCCATAGCATGCCAAAATCTCGAACCTTACGATTACAGAGCTGTTTTATTCACATATTGTTAATATGAACAGAGGCTCTCTTCATACAAAAATTTTCAAGCGTATACACCTCTCCGTTTTTAGATAAGGATGAACTAAAAATGGTTTTACGGGCCCGATCATTTACCCAGAAACGGGCCCCAGGACTACAACATAGAGATGCTCTTTTAACTTCTATGATGCAACAAAAATTACTGTTAAAATTATTTAACTGTATGTAGACAACATTGAGCCAACCGAATATCAACGCGTCGATCTTGACAAGAAAGACTAATTTTTCTTGCAAATTGCTGTCAGTCAATGGCAATATCCCACTAATGACACTAATGAAATTATTTTCATCACCTCTCTGATAACATAAAACCATTTCTTTTATCATCTGAAATTGAATGAGTCCCCGACTATAGATACTACGACGCAGACATTCGAAAAGGCAGCTTTAGATGACAAGGCCTACCGTCCACACTAATCCGTCGAGAACAACGGAGGTTTTGGATCAAGAGGAATTTGAAAACGCCAGTTTTTTGTTTCCGTATGAACACGCGCTCGACTCCGGAGCGCCGGAGCGGTCCGGGTTCGAGCCCTGGCCGGGGACATTGTCACGGTTGTGTTCTTGGGCAAGACACTTTACTCTCACATTGCCTCTCTCCACCCAGGTGTATAAATGGGTACCGGCAAACTTAATGCTGGGGGTAACCCTGCGATGGACTAGCATCCCATCCAGGGAGGAGTAGAAATACTCCTAGTTGCTTCATGCTGCAGAAACCAGGATAAGCTCCACTTGGCTCGACTTAACTTTTATGAACATAAAACATTCAGTTTTGTAAATGGAGCTTTTAGAGAACGATGACTAAAATATAATCATTTTATTTCCCTGTTCGAGGTTTCCTCAAACACGAATCCAAATAATAATAATAATAATAATAATAATAATAACATTTATAATGCGCAAATTCCATAAAATGATCAAATGCGCATGACAAGATTAAAAACGGAATAAAAAGGTTAAAAAGCTAAAATTACAATTCTAAATTACAATTAAAAGCAAAGTTACAATAATGATTTTAAAAAGCTAAAATTTCAATTAAAAGGAACACTTACAGTAAAAGAAACAATTAGTATATACCACACAAGTGAATAGTACTTTTCGCGCGC
>JAHPZR010028089.1:0-70000 GCA_019787425.1 Platygyra sinensis
TCATTATCGTTTTATAATGACCGCGCCACGTGAAGTAAACCGAGGATATATCAACCCAGATATAGACCACGACATCGAACATGCAGTAAGATTCTTCCCGTCTGAATGAAATATAAATTTGCACGTTCACGAAAAGGGATTTCGAACAGGTTAAACGATAACGCTAGAATTTCCATCTGAATTAATTTAGAAGGCAATTGTGACTTAAGAGTAATTAATCTTGACAAGTTTGGCAAAGACAATACAATAACAAGAATACTCTATTCGCCGCAAAAACATGGTTTGTGGAGAATTGACTTGAACCAGGCGTGAAAACCAGCACGTCAAGCAGATTTGGGAGTAAAGTAAATATATAAACAAGAACTGAAATATGACTGCTTTGGACAGAAACCGAGCTAATATGTGATTTATCACCAATACAACACAAGCTTCTAAATGCTTGTGAAATTGAAGCGTTCTATCCACAGGTTAAAAGTGATTTTGATAATTTTCGTGTCACCTATAAACATGCAAAAACATCGTGTATCACTCACGGTACGATTCTCGCAGTGGGATAGGTTTAACACCCGTCAAAAAATAATATTTTTTAAACTACAAATAACGGCCAAACGCTGAAGCTTAATGCCATTTTTCCGCCTACTAGCATGTCTTACAAACAACCACAATGTTTAAGTCACCTCGAGATGACCCCCAAAAAAACAAAAATTGGATAGCCAATTTCGCAATTCCTGGCGTCAAGACAGTTTCATCTACTAAAAACACGCGATTCCAACTGGATCATTCTATAAATTTAAATCTATAAATACATTAAGCAGGTATCGCGTTATTTGTGCATTCGTCTCGGTATTTTGTAGATGTTATTTTCCAAAAAAATCTAGCATTGCTATATTTTTCTTCTAGCTTTCTTTTTCTGGAATTCAATCAATCAGTGAGGCGAATGTAATTACACCACAACCGCACGACAGACGAAACAATGCAAAATTCATTTGTCTATCTCTTTTCGCAGTGTTACTCTTCAGAAACCTTATAACGCACACAAAACGGGCGGATTTTTTAATTAAAACATAAAAAATATAAGTCATAAACTTTCAGAGTTGGAATGACGAGGTTCTATGTAACTTGTCATGCGATTTTTTCACACAAGAACATGATTTGTAAAAAAGCAAGCATAAGCAGGCTTTCTGTCTGAAGTGCATTAAATATTAAATCTGTTGCAGTGTTAGTGAGAGTTTCCATTGTATTGAATGAAACCAAGTAGCCTTCAAGCGCTTTAAATGTTTAGAAAACACCGCCGATAAGTGTACCTCGGTACGATTCAAAGGCATGATAATAAAAAATCTAACAAAAGGTGACAAAATTTCGTCCAGTTTTAAGATATACTATACCATAAGTAGTATATTGAGCCACCACCACATAAACCTCTAAGTCTTGGGCTCCTAGTTAAATGTGTAAACATATCAGAGACGTTCCTAATCCTATTAAATCCCATAAACAAAGAGCGATAAAAATCACATTTTTGGATAACTTTTCAATTTGCCAGAACTCTTTATCGAAAGGGCAAAACCAAAATACCAAACAAATTATCAACCTGCCACACTCCAACTGGTGAATTAGTATCCACGATTTTATTACATAATCAGCTGGAAGAATACAGCATTGACGTTTTGGATAATTTTTTGTTACGACAACATGAAGATGATGGATTGAACTGCATGTCGGTTTACAGTACAGCGCGAAATCAACACGTCGACAAATGAATGGTTTAAAGCCAAACATGAACCTAATCCCTATTGTCAATCTGAGACAGAAGATTTTTCGCTGTTACCGACTTCACTTACCTGAAGATTGCCTTCCAGGTCTTTAAAATACGAGTAATCCCCGCCGTTCGAATACATCACCATATACTGCTGCATCCACTCAGGGACCGCGGGATCGCCGTATCCTTGAGTGGCGATAGCAGTTATCACCTTTTTCTTTCCCAGTTCTACTTTAATCCAACCGTTGTTCTGGTTTGGATCGGCTCTGTAACCCGGCGGCCAGCTAGTTAGGTTGAGACGGGCGCGCTGTGCTCCAAACGTTGAGAAGTCATTTTCGTAGACCGACTGGGCTGTGATTTGTACATTCTGAATCTCTCCGCTCGCCAACCCGAGAGGCCTGCGACAATTCGCTGTGAAAAAAAATGTGAAAGTGCGGCTACTCGTTAGTCGCTAAATGAAAGCCAGATTATAAATTAAGTCAGCGTAATTATGCGTTTACGTGCTTGATAAGCAACCTGTTATCTTTGCCAAGTGAGCCGAGGCTTCGGGAGACTGCTGTGGCTCACTTTCTTCGACAACCAAGCACAAAATCACTGCCCCAAAGAGAAATCTCATATTGTGAAGAAATCATTCAAAGCTACGCTTCGAAGTCTTGACCAAAATAATAACGAGAAATCGCGATAAGAGTAAAACTTTAAACTCGAGTCATATAACAACTTATTCATGCTGTCGACTGCGAGGATTTCCCGCCCCACGCATCATAATTAGCACTTAAAACTTATCATGTTAGTATTGCATATGCACTTCGCTGTTACAAAAACCCGCTGACCAAGTCTAGAAAAAAACATCTGCCAACATCAAAGCTCTCATGGTGGACATGCGCCGGCTAAACAGATTATCGTAATCAACGTGAGTCACGGTTGTGACAATGTAGCGGAGGAGGGGAATCAGGTGGGTGTCTCTAAGCCAAAACCGAACCACAAAAGAAATGCATTACAAACAAGATGCCGCCACTGAACAGAATTCGTCTAAATATCTCAATTGTTTGGCAAACATTTTTTTTTTAATAAATTAATAATAACCCATAGTGCTGGTTGGCAGACATGTTGAATTTAAACTACCGTAAAATAAAGGTTAAAGTTTATTGATTTTGTTAGAACGTTTAATATTGTAAAATTAAACACCTGCTGGTTCAGGTCAATTGAAAGAGAGCTAAGACAGCATCAAACACAAAACAAAAACATTGGTAAGCCGCAGAGAGGGAGCTCGGGCAGCGACAAGAATTTAGCCAAAACCCGCAAATGACGGCGTTAAGTTTAGAATTGCGTAACCTAATCTGAGTGCAGAGCGTAGGGTGCAAAAAAACACCGTTTTCTGCCCGGGTATTTGTACGGAATGCACAGTACAGCACGAGGTAAATATATTATGGCCACAAGAAACATTCTAGAATGAAATAAAATTGGGATGTCTTCCAGTCACTACGGGATGGTAGAATATTGACAAATTGGTGACTTCGATTTCTGTCTGGCTATCAAGTTCACGTCAATATGGTAATTTAAAGAAGATACTGGAAATATTTGTCACAAAGCCACTGAGAGTAGGGCAGTGGTGCTCTTTCTATCTTAGCGTGAGTAGCCCTGTAACTGAAATAAAATACCGTAACCCAATCGTGAGAATATGATAGAGATATGACACTTGGTTCGGAACAATGGAGAAATTGGCAATCATATTCACGCGATTTTTCAACTTTGCTAGACGAAAACTCTAAAGAATATATACACGATCTAATCTTCTTAATTCGAATACTATTCCAATTCCAAAGTTTCCTTTTTACGCGCGCTCTGATTGGCTGAGACTGCGTGCTTCGTCAGAGATCAGATGCACAGGTTGATGACTGTAAGCTGGCTTTTTAACAATTTTGGTTTTTGAATTTTGACAAATTTAACCCAAATTAACCGCTCCCTGTCACTCAAACGCAATGGGAACGAGCTTTTTGTCTGCAGTAAACATGGCTGCACGAAAGCCATTGCTAACAACAGTAGTGTTAAAACTGTAATAAAAGAGCATTTTTTGCTAGATTCAAGCCGACAAAGCGATCATCAACAAAATAAACAAATCCTGAACCCAGCGAATGCTCCGATTAAAGACATTTTATGTATCTTGTTCCTGACGCTTTAAATACAACATATACATTATTCAAATGGATGTTGCTTTGGCTGAGCTCTGTTTGCTGGGTAATAAAACTCAGATGAGGCCGTTTATTTTGATAGCAAGCTCTGAAAGCTTAAATTACAAACATGCCAAAGTATTAATTAGCTTGGGGTGTGGAGGGAGGGAAAATTTCCTTTACTTGCTAAGAATGCCGCGCTAAAGAGAGAGTGAACCATATTTAGCGATATCTTTATTCTGGATGACAGAAACTCCCCCAACCAAGTACTGGGTCTAACTACGTCACAAGCTACATAAAATCATCTATTGTGGTATAATAAACTCCTTAAATTTCCTCAGTACGAAAGCAGAAATTAGACTATACACCTAAAACAACGGCGGAAAACACTAACTGAGCTGTCTCTGTTTATGATGAGTAGCGTTTTTGTGAAAATGCGTAATAAACAACACTTAAATGCAGTGCAGTAACGTTCGTTTGCTAACTAACGATCTTTAGCTCCGGTTATTTCAGCGAAGTGAACCTCAAACATTTCGTATTAACACTGAACCGGCGAGTGATCAGTTGAAAGTTTGCTCTGATATTCTCTACTCTGTACTCGGAGTAGAGCAAGTGAGAACAATCTAGTCTTTCCAACTTTGGCGCTAGTTCGGGCCATCTTGTTCCAAGCAGTTGCGAGGCGTAACAACTGCAGCTCCTTTCAAATAGAACTCAGCATTTTGCGTTTTCACCATCCGCAAGCTTTGATATGCTTGTTTCGTAATTTCCATTGAAAAATTCAGTGCACGTTTTGAAGCGATCGTTCTCTCGAAAACCACTCGAAACCGAAAGTCTTGCTGGTCAGGTTTTTGATTGACGGCTGTTATCTCCTTAGCCAATCAAATTATTTGAACTATTCCAACAAGGATTGTAATTGGCTTGTTTTAGCGTGCTTTATCAGAGAAGAGATGCACGCTCACGCCACCTTCTCTCGTTTGGAAAATAAAGTTTGGTTTTTGGGAAATTGATAGATTCTTCCACTTCTTCGTCATAAAATAAAAAAAAAGCCTCGACTGTGCTCTGTTTTGTTGTAAAGCACGCAGGAAGCGGTAGAGCACGAAAGAAGTAGGGAAAAACGCTCGACGACGTCTGATATTTCCCCATACACTTCTCTCATGCTCTATCGCTTCCTGCGTGCTTTACAACAGAACAGAGCATAGTGGACGCTTCTTTATTAGTTAATTCGAAAACTACACGTACTTGCATCTAAGAAATGCATGGCTGACCGACCGATCGACCGACCGATCGACCGAACTTTTTAATACCCTGCCGGTAAAACCAGCGCTGCCTGGTTTGGGTCCTGAGCTATTACCAGAGAGCACATTTTGATAAAGGCACAGTTGAACAAGTTCACATTCATTATTGAAAACAAGCAATAAATGTCCAAGAGATTATGGCTTGTGAAGCAGAGCTTGGGACTATGTACTCTAACATCGATATAAAAGCCTCAATCTTCAGCTAGTTGTCAAGATCGAAGTTCTCTTATGACATCTTTTGATACGTAAAGTGGCTGTGAATAAAACAGCAATTCAGTTCTACTAGATTGTCGCCGGGAAGTCTCGAGTAAGAGAGCCAGTAACTCAGCAACTCGTCAAGAACACACAATTAACTATAACGAAAAACCCTCAGACATCAATATTTACAAACCAGGCTTAAAACAGAATAGACCGTCAACAATTTCGAGAAAATGAATAACACATAAAATGTTGAAAAGGATAATCAATTTGAAAGTTACCTCACGGTAGTTGCAAATCCTGCTCATGAAAGAAGCCTAACAAGGCTTAGATAAAGGCGAAATGGGGAATACTAAGATAGAGGGGCATCAGTCCCGACAGTTAGAAGAGCGAACAAGCTTGGAATCCCAAGAAATTTGCATTCAACACAAATAGCATCAGTGTTCATGTCTTGCCACAGGTCAAATTATTTACCATAAGAAGCGAGTTAAATTCCCACATTTCAAAAATGCATGCAATATACGTAAGACGAAGTCGAAAAGTTCAATGTGTTTGCTACGTTTTCTCCATCGTTCTTGTCTATTTGCCCCAGTAGGTCCATGCAAAAATCGGATTTCTTTTAAAAAAAAAAAATTAACAAGCAGTATTGTTTCATATATCGGCAAGCGTTTCGCTGCAGTTACTTGAGTCTGGGATGAGAACATTTGAGCAAAATAGAAGCATTTCCCAATGTAGATTGGAAACCGACGGCAAGTATAAAACAGTATCAGACTGAAATCAGGGCGGAAAGCCGGCATACAAGCTTGGTTAAAGAGATTGTCTATGTAAAATATGATGTGATTTAAAGTGCGCCGAAATTTAAAAACAACGGAGAAAACTAATAGGAATCGAAAAAAATCGAAACGTGGGTGATTGCTTTCGACCTTTTCGTCACTATTCTTTAGAGCCGCCGACTTTTAATAAAGGAAGAGGTTACAGGTTTTTTCCCAGAATCTTGGAATTCACATTTGCGTCTAAACAGAAAGTTACCGCTTCTTACAAGTTTGACTGTAGAGTGTAATTATAAATATTACATTTTCTTAAATCGTTGACGCTTTGTTAAAGTAGAAAGTCATTCTAACCTTGCTCCTTATTAACATTATGAGTACAGACCGGGATGAAGAACAGCACGACCAAGCACATCTCCATCGTCCAATGTCGCTTGCAAGGCATTGCGTGCGATCACTTACACAGAAAATAACATCCACTTGTGAAAAGAACACGGTCATGACCTCCGGCAAATTAACAGTCGGGTTGAATTAAAAATTAAAAATTAAAAGTTAACACAAAATAATAGTCTTGTCACTGAGTAACAATAAAAAACAAGAATGCGACTGAGAATTGACACAGCCGGATCAGAGGCCCGTTTCTCGAAAGCCCTGGAAACTTTTCGGGCCCGTAAAGCCATAGCATGCCAAAATCTCGAACCTTACGATTACAGAGCTGTTTTATTCACATATTGTTAATATGAACAGAGGCTCTCTTCATACAAAAATTTTCAAGCGTATACACCTCTCCGTTTTTAGATAAGGATGAACTAAAAATGGTTTTACGGGCCCGATCATTTACCCAGAAACGGGCCCCAGGACTACAACATAGAGATGCTCTTTTAACTTCTATGATGCAACAAAAATTACTGTTAAAATTATTTAACTGTATGTAGACAACATTGAGCCAACCGAATATCAACGCGTCGATCTTGACAAGAAAGACTAATTTTTCTTGCAAATTGCTGTCAGTCAATGGCAATATCCCACTAATGACACTAATGAAATTATTTTCATCACCTCTCTGATAACATAAAACCATTTCTTTTATCATCTGAAATTGAATGAGTCCCCGACTATAGATACTACGACGCAGACATTCGAAAAGGCAGCTTTAGATGACAAGGCCTACCGTCCACACTAATCCGTCGAGAACAACGGAGGTTTTGGATCAAGAGGAATTTGAAAACGCCAGTTTTTTGTTTCCGTATGAACACGCGCTCGACTCCGGAGCGCCGGAGCGGTCCGGGTTCGAGCCCTGGCCGGGGACATTGTCACGGTTGTGTTCTTGGGCAAGACACTTTACTCTCACATTGCCTCTCTCCACCCAGGTGTATAAATGGGTACCGGCAAACTTAATGCTGGGGGTAACCCTGCGATGGACTAGCATCCCATCCAGGGAGGAGTAGAAATACTCCTAGTTGCTTCATGCTGCAGAAACCAGGATAAGCTCCACTTGGCTCGACTTAACTTTTATGAACATAAAACATTCAGTTTTGTAAATGGAGCTTTTAGAGAACGATGACTAAAATATAATCATTTTATTTCCCTGTTCGAGGTTTCCTCAAACACGAATCCAAATAATAATAATAATAATAATAATAATAATAATAATAACATTTATAATGCGCAAATTCCATAAAATGATCAAATGCGCATGACAAGATTAAAAACGGAATAAAAAGGTTAAAAAGCTAAAATTACAATTCTAAATTACAATTAAAAGCAAAGTTACAATAATGATTTTAAAAAGCTAAAATTTCAATTAAAAGGAACACTTACAGTAAAAGAAACAATTAGTATATACCACACAAGTGAATAGTACTTTTCGCGCGCGCTGATTGGCTAGCTCAGAGGTGATTAGCTAAGTACTATTCACCTCCACTTCGGTGAATAATTGTTAACTATGATAAAAATGCGTTGCGGAATAAGTGAGTTTTTAGCTTGGCTTTAAAACTACTAACTGTGCTGGCGCTTCTTCAAATTACCGGTGATATTTGGATTTTCAAATTTCTACACCGTAGTGTTTACGGAAAACATTTGCTGTCGGTTTCCAGTGTGAAAACGCCGTTTGAAAGGGGGCCTGAAACCTACTCGCACTTTTAATCAGGCTTCATTTGATATATTCTAAACACCACAGAGAAAATATTGAATGAGCTTAACTAGGTGATTTTTATTCGACACAATTTACGGTTTAAATTTCCGGAATTTCCAACGGCAAATGAAACAGCAAGTTACGGAAAAGAGGACAATCCTGCAATGTATCCTCAAATTGTTAAAAACTGGTACAGGAAATTCTCTTCCAGAATTTTCGGCTACCGTTTTTCTGAAATTGAACAATTCTCGCGTTTTCCAGAGGATTTCCCCGGAGATTGTCGAACCTTCTGTTTCCGTTTCGAAGGCTCCGTAATTTCTAGTCGAATGTTTTCTTTCAGTCGAATCATTTCTTTAGTTTGTGTCCTGTAAGCGTCGCTAACAGGATAATATTTATAAGGAACCGACATGCAAAAGAAGCCCATCGCAAGAAACTATAGAAACATCTACTATCATCACAAGCATGTAAACACGGTGGGAAAAAGGGTTCAGCTAATCGCATTTGCAACACACATTTCAATCAGTATTTTTTTTCTGCTACAAATATTAGCAGATCACGTTCCCGTGTGTTTTATTTTTACAGACAAATGAGTTTAGAAAATAGCTTTTTAATGACGAATGTTTTGGATGGAAAATTTGTGAGCCAGTGTAAAAGTTATTTGAGATTTTCAGCATGCATACGAAGCTCTATGGCTATTTTTGTCAAATTAAAAAGCGCTCCAGATAAAACAGGATCCCGAAACAGGAGGTGATCGTTTTTCGGTTTTTTTTTTTTTTTTTTTTTTTTTCAATCATTCAGATGGGTCCCAGTTAACAACCTGAAGCCACCCGAATGACCTTTCATATTTAGTTACGCACTTCCGTTCGGCACGTAGTGTAGAACACTTCTGTTGTGCAGAGTGGTGTCACAGCAGAGAAATACCCCCAAAACTATAAGAAGGTTTATGCGTATTATCACTCATAGCCCAGTATTTCGTTCAATATCAGTAATTTAATCATATTGCTTACTCCCAGGTGAGAAGTCATAGTCAAATAACACCTTGAGCAATTTCCTCGAACTTATCTTGAACGGAAGATCTAAACGTTTAGCAATTTCCTTTACTGATGTTGGTTCAGCTACCATAATTATCACACTGTGAGCATAGTCGATATAAGCAAGCACGTAAGGTATGCTGTTTGATTTATCTTGATCTACTTTGATTTTACCACGATCTTTGAGCTGTGTACTACGAGGTTTAATCTACAATAAACAAGACAAGGGAGTTCCAGATCTTTGAGAGTCCTTGTCGATTTACTGTCCGGCCGACGAAAGACAACGACCCTGTACCTTTGGCATTGAGTAATGGGTGCCGTGTACCCGGGGCCGTGTAGTGATCCTGTACTCTTCCGAGCTTTCCCCAAGACAAGTCCGTCCGCCGTTATCCTAGTATTCAACAGCAACCAAACTTATTGTCCATATCTGTCTCTAACCACATGGAAAACCCTTCGCTACGGTAGAAAGAAGGCCTCCTTTCGGTTGTAAGAAATTAGCTCTAGTACCCTCTAGTATTGCGGTTTGACCGAGGATGGCGTGCATATTAAACGACCCGAGCTTTACAGCGTGTCTAGCTCGAATTTTTCGGTGGCCCGAATAAGAAACGTAAAACTGGACGTTCACTCAAGAAAAGAGCAACTCAGATCACTCAGTTTTTTTACTGAAACGTAAGACAAAACAAAGATTCAAAAGACCATTTTTTTCGCTTTTTCTTTCTTTTGCTTACTGTTACAAACAATTTGTATATCATAAGTTGCCGATTCATAGGAAACAGAGATTCACAACTTTCGGTCTTTTACTTACACGTTGCCTAAACGTTATGCACTGAGAACTGAAAGGAGAAAAAAAAAAAAAAAGACAAATCTTACGTTTCTGACAATTGCCTTCCGTGAGAAAAGACATTAAACGTTTACTTAAAAAAAAACATAAAATGCTTTCAATGCGCTTTCAATCCCCGGGATGGTTAACCAGTTTACAAAGCAAAAAACAAATCATTTCAAGTTGCCACTGTCGGCTTCCTTGTTTGCAATGCTCAGGCTTTCTAATTTAGAAGCCCAAAATTAACTTGCGTTTTTTTAGAATTGAATTTCAACACTCCGGACCGTGGGAAAATGCCCTTATGTTGATAATCCAGAAATTTGCATTTGCATTAGTGCAAGTCTTGAGCTCTACATAGCTTTGTTATTAATGAGGTTTGAAAAAAGTCTTGGTACAGTGGAGCATGTTTTGAACACTGTACAAAGGGTGTAGTTGCATTGTCTTGATATTTACTTAAGTACTAGCAAAGAGCTAATGACTTTTTGTTCCCAAAAAAAAATTAGAAAAAGTAAGGAAAATAAATTTTGGTAATTTTACGTCAACTAAGCGACTCAGTCCAAGCCATTATCAATGTTCCTAGAAAAATCGGGAAGACACTTTTTTTGAAACGGACTTGATTTTTAATAAGCTGAAAGTATCGTATTTCTATTGAGAATGAATTTATTTTTTGATTTTCAGATGTTCCTGTAGGAGGATCAAAGAGGACTCTGCTCGAGGGCAAGCGATTCCGGGGAAGCATCCGTGACTTTGAGCCTTAAATACTTTGGTGATTCTTTCCAAAAAGTTAATGTTTTCTACAAATTCCACTTACTGAACATGAAATTTTAAACAACGTGTCCAATCTAATTCCGCAGAAATAATATTTAGCTTTTCCTTCCTTAGATTAGTCTAGGACTTTTAAATAAATCCCTTAACATAGCCTAAAAAAGATGAAATTACAGATATTATGACTTGCATTAAAATTTCACACAAGCAGTACTATTTTCCCACTAATAAGGGCTTCTGGAAAAAAAATAAAAAGACTAATCACAATTTTTTTTTAAATAAGTCTCGCAATCCAGACTTAGATTTAAATAAGCTTTTTGGAAAGTTGTGATATATAATCATAATTGAACGTTGACAAGAATTCAATAGAATAATCCGATTTGTTTTAGCGCAACCTGCAAACGTACGTGACGAAGATAACAGTATAAACAAATCCCGGAATCAGTTCTTACCGTAATAATTTGTACGCGGATGAAAGCAGGATTAAAACAAAGTGTGAAACATCGACATACAATTAAAGACGAAACAGATGATTTCCTCATTTGAAAACAGCACGGTGTTATGTAAAGTACTGCTTCGACACTGCTGGCGCTTGTCACAGACGCTGTCAACAATGTTAATTGACTTAGCAATCAATTTGTCATTTTTGGTGAAGTTCGTTTAATATCACAGCACCAGCGCAGATAAACAGCGTGTAGCCCTACTGGGTTATGTATTAACTCTCCCGGTACACTCTATTTCCACTCTCGTGTTTTCCTTTATGTTTATTTAGGTGCTTAGCACGTGTAAATCTGCGAGCTCATCTCAGAAAGATTACATTGATCGAATTATTCGATAGGTAGCCCCATGTCATTCTGACCACAGGACACAGAAACAGACGTCTGTTCATCATTTTGAGACAGTGTTTGCCATAAATTTCTCGCCAAACCTCATAATTCAAAACAAACCACCGTAACTTACTAAAACAACC
Organism: Platygyra sinensis; assembly: GCA_019787425.1. Lineage (NCBI taxonomy): Eukaryota > Metazoa > Cnidaria > Anthozoa > Scleractinia > Merulinidae > Platygyra > Platygyra sinensis. The sequence goes on from JAHPZR010028089.1 coordinate 11,905, forward strand.
AGTTTTAAAGGAAAATTTAACGGCCGTTAAACACAAACGCAAGAACAGTTTTTTAAGCGGCGGTTTTGAAAGGTTGACCAAAAAAGCAAAGGTCGAAAAGATAACAGAAACTCGTTTATTTGCAGAAAGTAACTTCGCTACTCTAAGAAAAAACAATGATGCAATAGCAATAAGACAAAGAGACGAATTAAATCAATTATGCATCTATGGACTTACATAATAACAAAGTCAAGATAAAAAGGCATCCAACGTACCTAAGTTCTTGAATTCTAGGAAATGAACTTTGAGTGGCTTTGTTTGTTTTGATTAAAAATTTGTACATATCAGTGAGTGAACATGAAAACGATACAGGGGATAAAATTAAATAAACTTTTAAACAAAACATACATGTATAACGATACGATTGGAAAGGATAACCAATATGCGATTTTGGGCACTCTAACAATTCTGCAATGAATATTTGCCCGCGTTTTACTGGAAAACAAGAATATTCAGTGTAATCAAAAGCAATCCAAAACTCGTTAAAAGCTCGCGAAATTATTATGAGCAAGGGATAAAAAGACAGCAACTGAACAGAAGAATAATGAGAGTTGACCTCTTTTAAACCTTTAGATTTCGAAGAACCGAGTTGCTTATGGTAATTCACAAAGAGACATGAATGCATTCCTTGAGTACGTTTTTTTTTTTCAGCAAAGTCGGTTCTTTGCATTCAAAACGGCGAAATACAAGTCTTACCTTGGTCGCTGTCATTCTTGAAGTAGTGAGCGTGAACTGGGTTGAAGCAGAGAAAGCTGTGAAGCAGTATCAACGGTATAAACCGCATTCTCAATCGCCTGAGGACTCCCCAGTTATGTTTGACGAGATCTGTCGTTACGAGACTACCAATGACGGAAAACTTGCAAAGTTGGTTACAACTAAGACCTTTGGCAACATTCACAACCGATTACAGCGACTAACAGAGAGGAGTTGATCGAGTCACGAACGCGTTGTAACAAACGCCTGAAGCAATTTTGGTCGTGTTTAAAAGCTTATCTATCCTCGAGCCATAAATTTAACATTTGACTTAAATCATCTGGAAAGCAAAACAATAAGCTTAGGTGACGTAAAACGCTGACCTTGCACCTCCCTTAATACCCAGCGCGTGCGTAGAAAGGATAGTGAACTAAAAACTCGGCAATAATTTTATTTTCTGGTAAGTTCCGTTGGTCACAAATGGACTCTAGTGTCCTCAATTAAACTGACGCGCTCGCATCGGTTTTAAAATGCTCCATTCTGCGAGGCATATGAAACCTGAAACACTTAGATTTATCTTGTACTTGACTGACAAACAGTAATTGAGTAAAGCAACAAAACCAACAACATTCATAAAATATTTACAAGGAACTTGACGGAATTTCTTTCACACACACAAAACTTTACCCAGTTCACTCATAAACAGTGAGACAAAAAAAAATGTCATCATAGAACTATCTGTGTCTGTGGTTTTACTTGTATGCTTAAAAACAACTTGCAATTTGTAGTAAAAAATGAGCAATTTCAATCCTATATTTATTGACCCCAAAAATCAGAAGTATTGTTTATGTTAGCACAATTTTGGTTGTTTTCTAACAACCTCACAGTAGTCAACTGCACATTATTTAAAAACACCCCAGAAATTGTGCGGTTTGGAGGTCATTGTTTATTACATCAGCAGAGATCGTAATCAAAGCATCCACCAAAACGCTACAATTGCAAAATAGTGTAACTGATAAGGAAGCGATGCGTTCAATTTGCAACGTTGCGCCGAGAGGATTAACTGGTGAGAGTTGATTCGATTTTTTTATAGAAGTGAAATTAATTATTCTCGCCATCAATCCAAACTTCAAAAGCTATTCGGAAAACCAATAAAGGGAAGGTGACCTTTATAAAACTGAAAAGAAACTAAATTTCTTTAATTCATTCTCAGTTACAGTCTTAATACTGAGTGACGTTTCGAATTCTACGTCGTCGGGTCAAATTGTTCCTGTGCCAACTAAAGAGGCTTCTTGCATAGTGTAAGTGCTATGTTTACTGAGTTGCGTAAAGTTAATGGACCTAAATTTTCTGTATTGCTTTTAGAAAGTCTTAAGGACTTTCACTTCAGTGTATTGAACCCTAAGCTCTCTCACAAGATACTTTGTATAGAATCAAACTAGATACTAGACAATCCGGTGGCAATCCTTGCTCAACTGCTCGTAATGAGAGATGTAATATTTTAAGTCCACACTCGATGTTTCCGATCCACTTGCATTTAATCAACACTGGACATGTATAAAAGCTGAAAAAACGGATGTAGAAGAAAATGCGATTAAAATAAGCGTTGAAGCATTTGTTATCGTGAGTGCTATCTGACAGGTACGTGAGTAATAATTTAAAATCGCCTTGAGCTGAGCTTCTCGCGATATCATAAATGAGGCACCACCAGATTGATTTGAGGCTTAATTTTGGCATAAAAGAGAAATGGATTGAATGGCTCTTTGGCATGTTTTTCGAGTATTATTCTTCCTTAAAAAGACTGACACTCATTGCATTAGTCGAAAGAAGCCTAGGTTTTGGGCTTTGAAAGACACCATTTGACCGAAAGACCTTTGAGATGGAAAGTAATTCGAAGTGTTATTTTACTGCATATCGAAAGTTAAAGTTGTTTACATATGGATCCTTTTACACAATGAGTTATCGTAAATGTATGTAATCTCCCGATATAAAACCTAATCTTTTGTGCTTTTACAGCGAAATGCTTTATTTTGATTCATTTAAAAGGAAAAAATCCATAAGCTCTGAGGCTACATGTAATAACAGCTACAAAAGAAAAACAACTGTCACAACATGGCCTAACTGTCAAAATCTAACACAGATGCTCCTTAGTAACCCGAAGGCAAGTCCAACCAACCAATTATTAGTTTCACACAAACTATTTCTCTAATAAACTTTAGATCACACATCACAAGGAAAGGGGTTCTGTGGTCGTTCCTCCTTGGTTAAATTGTACGAAAGATGCTCTAATTTGCGTAATATTGGCATTCAGTGAGACGTGCCTCCGCTCGTAAAAATTAAATGAGTCAGTATTAAATGCTTCTTTTTTCTTTGAGGCGCACCGCGCAGCCGGCTATAAAATTTGAAAAAGCTATTTAACACGGAAACGGAATAAGGCATTAGCTCAGGTGGTCCATGATTTATGCTAAAATGCAACCAGCCAACTACGTAGGAAACCAACAGATCTAGCAGAAGTTACCAATGTACCCGGTGACATCACCACATCACAGGCCAACTAACACACCTAATCTACTCCGACTTCACATCTTTGCTTCGATTAAATGAAAAATTTTACATTGCGTGAGTTTATCTTCCATGCCTGATTTCCGTGCCTTCAAAGCACTTTTGATAAGTTTATCGACAAGTGAAGAAATTACTTTAAGTTGGTTTTATATCTTATGCTTAATGGCACGCAGCTATTTGAAGCTTGATACTTTGGCTTCTCAAGTTGCACTTGGCATGTAGTTCAGACCTTCCGGAATATACAACTCGACTGAATCATCCGACAAATGGTGAAAATGCACAGAGATCACTTTGCGAAACTGTTGAAAGCTTTAATTGAAATTCGCTTGTTAAATTTCTCTGACGGAACCTGTCCTGCTATGCCAGAAACTAAACAAGCAGCTCTTAGACTCAATTAAGCGGCCAAGGCGAAGGTTCCTCTAAAGTCATACCAAACCTCTCTGCAGCACACGCCTTGTTTGGGAGTTACCAATCATACAAAACGAATTGTGAGCCGGGTAAGCCAGCTTGCGTTCATCTAAGAAGCAAAAAGCATGAAAACGTTGCGTTCACTTTTCATAGAAAAAGTCTACACATGACTGAAACTTTGTGCGTGGAATAGCTAATGTATAAATGCTGAGAGTGATTAATAGAAACACTACTCCTACAATTTTTTCCAGAATTTGTTGTACCTTCGTAGTGCCAGTTTTTCACCGGCTCTCAATTATCCTAAATGGCACGCAAAAGTTTCCTTTCGAACTTCTTGTAAACAATATTTCAGGTGGTGTGTAAAACAAGAAAATTCTACAAATCATTTCTCAAGAGGGGAGAACAAGAACAAAATTTGTATCGTATGATAACTTTGGTTTGCAAACTAAATAAACTGCAAATTAAGCTGAGAACGGAGATCCTGTTTGATTGAATGTTGGATCTCACAGGAGATCTAATCAGCCAAATTCGAAGAGTAAAACGATGATAAGTCAAAGACTACTGCAAGGCTCAGTGATACAACGTGGTATGTTCAAAACAATATTTCGAATGGCCCAACCAGCCTTCCTCAGGTTGAGATGTTAATAAACTATAAAAATGGAAACAAAAACCTGGCCAAAATTGAGCTCACAAAACAGAACAGATCAGAATTGAACCCTACAGGAGAGTTTGCAAAAGCGACAGTTTGTCTCGCTCCCGTTTTGCTTTGTTTCCCTTTTCTTCGTATTTCCGTTTGTTTAACTCTCTTTTCATGCCAGTTTTTCAACCAAAACCTGATTACATCCAAGCTTAAAAACAGTGCAGATCAGATCAGAATTTGATAGAGAGTGTCTCAATGGGATTAGCTGTTAAGCGTGAAAACGAACTAAACAATATTCGCTGTTAGGCATAAATATTTGTTTGATAGCGGAGTCAATTCCTAGTTTTTCCAAGGCTATTGGTATGATTTCGGCTATGGAACTGATTTTCGATGCACAGGGGAAATCTGGCTTGTCATGAATGAAAGACTTGATGCAGTTTATGCTTTAAAAGGAAAATGTCACTGTTTTAGTAATCCATGGTTGAAAATAGATTCTCATACGTTCTGAAAAAGTCATTGGCCATTCGCAAGTGTTAGCCGTGTGTTCATATATTCAAGATTATCAGTCATTGCTGGGAGCCGATCAGATTGGCTTTTGCAATGATTTTCATTAATTCTTAATTGGAAAATTGAAGCAACGCATAATGAAATAAAATTTAGGTTAAAAGAAAGAAAGTATCTTTACCTGTGCGAAAAAGGATAAGAACTTGGATGCGGTCACTACTTCGCACATACTTCCATATTTGAAAACTACACCGACACTTATTTAATGTAACGAATGATCTGTTTTACAACTGAATTTTGAAAAAAGCGCTGCTATTCATTTTAAAACGCGTTGCCGCCCCCCCCCCCTCCCTTCCCTCCCACCAAATACAATGTTGAAAATCAGGTGAAATTCCAAGTACTAGTTTTCAAGTTTAGGCAGGTGAAGTTGCATTCACATCTGGCGCGTGCGTAAAAGCGCCAAAAGTGCAAATTTGTCCCAAAACTTTTTTCCACGATTGTAGGTATTATTTATCTCCAAAGAAACTGTTTCTAATTTCCATAGTCGTTGCGTGGTTTACTACCTTGACTAGTGTTTCTCTCAGCAACGTCGAACAAGAAAGAATAAAATTAATTAACACTGATAACCACATCAAAATCAGATTGCTTACTAACAATTGTTTCAACAAATTCTCAGCAGAAGTTATGGTACTTTGGTGTTCGAGCTTGGTAGTTTTAAGTTTCTGTCACCCTAGCTAATTTGGTACCTCCGAGCTTCACTTCTGGAAGGGCAAATATAATTCATTATTATTTTTCTTGAGAATTCAAAGATGAAAAAAATACTCACATCAAAACAGTAAACGCAAAGGCAAACATGATAATTATTGGCTGTAAACTATGCCCGGTGAAATTTGAGAAACTTATGTAAACATGCATGCATCAAAATAAACTGAACTTCAAAATTATAACAAGAGTCTTAACGTTCGTTTAAAGAAAATGCATTAGAAAAGCAATAAAAGTTCCTTCATTAGTATATTTTCACACAGTAGATGCAAATCGTACCTCGATCAAAATAATGAGTACATTTTTCTTCACCCAGCTTCCTTCACTGTTATATAGTAACAAGACTCGCTCTCAGATAAGATAAATCCAAACTGCGAGTTTCATTTATTTGTATTCTAAACTGATATAAAGACGTCGACATAACCGAAAATCGTTTCACGCAATGATAAACTGACGATACACTTCCAAATTGAGACAGATTACAAGGATTCAGTATTAAACATTTTAATGAAAAATATATTATTGCTCCCAGCATGTTTTGATTACTAACTGTTCGCTTGTGAATGCAAAAATTTCTTAACTGGTATTCATAAACCACTGTCACTGGTAGCGTAAATTGGATTAGAGTGCGATATTGTTCAGTTCAACGATTGCCATTAGATTTCGTACGTCAGACCCAAAAATGTAGTTATTTTAAGATACGTAGGTTGATGCTTTACCACAGCGTCAGACAGGCATAAATAGTGGCTAAACCAAAAGCAAATACGGGACAATTTTAGTTCAGAATGTTCTAGTTCTGATCATCTGGTTGAGATGTTATAAACACTTTGCATATTGATCACTATCCTTGACAGTGAACAAAATATTAAAAAAAAATAATTTAAATCTATTTTTTGTGGAATCGTGCATGGTAGTCTGTCACACTAAGAAATCTTGGTTATTGTACAATTGACATTTTTCTACTTTTTTCCTATTTGGTCCAGTTTTATTTGGAGTTTGTACACAACTTAACATACCACGCAGAAATCGCGAAAAATTTAGTTAAAATCTAGTACTGTCCGGCTTCAGAAGTTTCTAGTAAAAGTAAAAATGTTATGTTTAATTTATAAATCAATCTCGGGAAATGCGGTTACCGTGGAAAAATAATTAATTGGAGCATTCTAAAGATACCTGTTATTTCTCCGCTAAAATATCATAGACAAACAGGGGAAAATTTGCTGAAATTTCGCTTAGCTTTGTTCAACACACAAAATAAAAGTTTTAAAAATAAAAAAGCAATAGGCAACAAATAAACTCCCTTTTACGAAGTAACCAACCCTAAATTGAATAGCCATAGATTTTGTATCATGATAAACTCAAGTGAAACTCAAGTGAAACTACGTTAGCTGTTAGCCTGCCTGGTTTCATGTTACTCTTTGCACATCACTTACTTCCTCTAACACATTATGAAACAGCCAGACGAATTATTAAATTCTGAGATAGTAAATCGATTCGACGTTACAGATAAAATGTCTGTTTTAATTATAAAGCCCTCCACATTTTATCGATAGACGTCACCGGATAATTTATATACAATGAAATTCTGGCTCCATTATTGCCTCCTGCAGATTTTAGACATGTTGTGCATCGATCAGGATGTCACTTCTACTTACAAATCTGGTGAGCCATTGACTCAGTGTGGAGAGCATTAAATTTGTAGTAAAACAGAAATTTATCTCACAGCGAGGAATTTAAAATGTTTCCGTAAAAGCGTATAAACGCGTAGTTTCGTCTGATATCAACTGTTTCGAACTGGTTCATGCTATCCCACGGTATAAGAGAAGCTGATGCTTTATTCAAATTTATTGTTAGTGTTTAGAAATTTCCGACAATATGACCGGTCTAACCAGCTGAATCAAAACAAATGAAAAATAAAACGGCCACAAGCAGGAATTTCACTATACACCCACTATAGTACAAAAAAACTGTTCCTAAGATCTTTGAACTAATTTCATTAAATCCAAAATCAAAATCAATTTGAAATAAAAGATACTGGAGCAGCTTGCATAAGATAAAAAGCATTTAATTGGCCTTTATTGCCGCACTTTATCTACTTATCAGTTTCGATACAAAATGTCTACTCATCGTTTAACATGTGGTTTGCTTTTCACGAACTCCACTTTTGTCATCACAGCTGTTACAAAAAACGACGTTCTTTAAAGAATACTTAGGAGCTTTTATGGACCCTTATGATAAGTTCTTTTTGTTGTGTATGAGCATTCGCGCGAGCTAAGCAAAGAGCAAGCTATTTAGATATACGTAAGCACAGACGATTGAGCTTTAGCAACAAAAAAGCAAACCAAACCTTTCGGTGAAAGTTCGTGCTGCGAGCTCCATACCACGAGAGTGACAAGCCAAAGAGGCCATATAAGATACATGGTTACTTCCTCTCGTAACGTGCAATTAAGGGTGCGTTCTCATTCATGTCTCTTTGACAGGCGTCGCACATCTCTTACTTTGACATAGTTGGGTAACTGAATCCGGTTGATTTTAGTGGGTTAGAACTGGCAAGCAAAGACGAAGCGCCCTGGAGAGCGATACCTAACGACTTTTGCAATTTCTGCGATCGTGCTGTACACATTTATAGATACACTTATGCTAATCCTTGTCCAGCATATTAAATGGTCACTATCATGCTGTGACTAAAGCAGACAAATCAATGAGCTTACTGTTGTGAATAGTCATCAACAGTGTTAATCATTGGCCCATGAAATGTAACAATACGTTTTTAAAATAAATTATTAGGAAAGTTGTATCGCTGTATCAAAATCGTATAAGAACAAGAATCGATTCGGTAAACTTTTAAACCTTTATCAAAGACTTCAGAAACTGATTCAAATCAAAAACTTTTATCGCATGCGTGCTTTCTTAAGGATGTCAAGGGAAAATGTTAAATTTTAATGTCATTGTTTGAGGAATGATTGAAAAGACAAAATATTTATCACTCCTGGTGTGTACCTAATTCTTGTTCGCACAAAAAGCGGAATATTCCAGTGTATCAAGGCATAGTTAACAGACTAGGCCCTACAAATCTCCAAATATTGGACGAAGAATTTTTAATGACATTTGCGTCAAATCTCTTTTCTTCTAACTTTTGTCTTCTTGGTTATTACGTTGGCGTTTTCTGTAATTAAATTTGAATTGATTAGTCTTAGGAAAAGGTTTCGAAGAACAGGAAAACAAGAGAAGTCTGCGATTTGTGAGTTAAACTCAATCGAGTTTTTGTAGTTGCTGAAAGAAAAAAAATATGAACTAGGTTTAAGGTGCAAGTTTTGCTCCAGCACAGTTTAAGATCCCTGCTGGTTCGTTGATACTCTGCTAAATATTTGATTTGCTCCTTAATAGAAATCATATTATTTTTATTCTCAACTTGAGTACTAAACTCCGCATAGCTTATATCTGGGAAAACTATAAGCGATCAACGGTCTCCCATCTTTCGACGAGATAGACACATATCAAAAACATATCATTCCCTTCCGTCAAGCGATGAGGTAGATATCATCTCTAGAAAAAAAAAACAATATTCACAAGTGAATGGGTTGAGGAACGTTTAATTAGCTTCAGTTATTAATTTATTACTTGAGGAGATAATGACGGAAAACCACACACAGCCGGAGAGAAATAGTGATCAGCCAAGTGGAGGGAAGATATGACCTACAGAGTACAATCCTGATTTGTAAACCAAACACAAAAACAGATCGAATAACTCTACAATCTGAGAGAGAAACCACGATAGTCACTGGTGTTTTGGGGGTACCTGTCAAGATAAATTCTAACACCAGACACAAACACAGTGAGACCTACAACAATATAAAACTGAAACGTAATCTCACAAACGACGACATCGTTATTACCGACATCTGAAAGGGACCTGCGAATTTCAAATAACAGCGAACTAATTTCAACAAACGCTTGCTAATTTTCTAACAAGGTACACCTAATTTTCAACTAAAAAAATCCGCTTTTGCAACGGTGCCTCCTATTAATGTCAGGGATCGACAAGCGACATCCAAAACAGTTTGACAAGCCATGCAGAATCCACGCTGACAGACCGTCGTTTGCTATCACTTTTCCCTTTACCCAGCATTTATTATTCATCTTTATTGTGACTTCACTCTGGAGTATGAAGAATGTGACCCGCTGGCATCATTTTTAGACACTTAATGTGTGACATTATTGAAAAAAAGGAACACGGCTCAAGCCTGTTTTTGAAGGCAAGAGTATTATGACATGGGATAGAAGAGAATGAGAAGCACAATCAAAGCATATCTGGCACGAGCAGCTTTCTATTAGGGGACCTTTTACTGCCAACAGAATATCTGCAACTATCAACTGCTGTTATTATTAGTCTAAAACATCCCATTTTTTTTTTGGCATCAAAGGGTAATACAAACACTTCAACAAAAATAAATAAAGGGAAGACTCTGAGAACAAGGTCGATCCTGTGTTTCAAATCCTAAAGCGTAAATTTCAAAAAGGACAACCATCGACAAGTTCTTTACTTTGACCTTGGAGGAAACATTGGCGTTACTTTGATGGTTTATATAAATAAAATTGCAATCTGTATAGTGGAGGTCCACTAACAAAGATAGGATCTCATTTCAGTTGAACCCATAATAAAGTTTCCCGCTGACACTCGCAGACGCATATGAAGCAACTCTGGCATCGTTATAGGAAGTACACGTGTTGGTTCTCGTGGGAAATATCAAAACAGAACGATTCTACACCTAGTAGCTAACACAAGGTTTCATGAAACAACCCTAAGAAAATACGGGCGCTGATTGGTTAAAAATCGTGTTTATATTGAACAATTAGATTATGAGCTCGAGATTTTTATTTAAACAATAGAGTGTTTCTGTCGAGGAACTATCGGCTGATAGTTGCCCCGTGGAAATTTGATGTTCCTATAAAACAAATATTTGCGCGAGAAGCGAAGCTTCGAGGGCAAATGTGCTCGTTTTAAAGGAGCTACGTCACGGTTAAACGGTTTGAAAAATTTAGCCTAAATTTCTCAATTTTGTTGTTTGTAATCCGTGTCAATCTTCCCAATCCTTAACCATCCTGGTTCCTTTATGGTTTATTATTATCTGTTTGGTGTTTTTTCATCTTTGTAAAGTATCATTTTCAGGATTTCTTCAGTTTAAAAGTAATTTTGTCGATGGTCAAAACAACTCAAAATACCATGACGGAGCCCCTTTAAAAACATCAAATTTCCAAGGGGCAACTATCAGAGGGATAATTCCGAGACATGAACACTCTATTGTCTTCATTGTTCACCACTATTCTTGTTTTCCGGTAAATGTTGCCAATTTCATCAGCAATGAGAATTTAACGGAGTGTACAATTTAAGAACAACGGCAAAACAGGAAATAATAAGGTAAAGTCTGCATAGGAGCCAAGTGGCCCATCAGGCCGGAGCTTATCCCGGTTTCCTTAGCATGAAGCGACTGAGGGTATTGCTACTCCCCCCTGGATGGGATGCTAGTCCATCGCAGGGTTACCCCCCAGCATTAAATTCGCCGGTACCCATTTATACACCTGGGTGGAGAGGGGCACTGTGAGAGTAAAGTGTCTTGCCCAAGAACACAACACAATGTCCACGGCCAGGGCTCGAACCCGGACCACTCGATCCGGAAACGAGCGCACTAACCATGAGGCCACCGCGCCTCCCACGAAGTAAACAAATATTTGAAAACAAAGTTATTTCGTTCCTTAAGTTGCTATGTCTACCATTTGTTCAATAGTTCACAGTTAGTTGGTAGGGTTCCAATATTAAAGTGAGCTACAAAAGAGTAAATTGAAATTCCTCCAAATAATTCAATTTTGTGGTAGTTCGAAGTCCATTTCTTTCCTTAAGTTTCATCTCAAATTAAGAGCGTTGCATTTAAGAATAAACAGATTAATGGTCTTTTTTTAATCAAATTCAATTTTCTCTAATTCACTTAATCTGTCCTCATGGATAGCTTCCTGTTTCCAGCAAATATTTTGCGGTTTAATCCCTTAAAAGGCGCGATATTTTTCACACTAGCATAAATTGGAAGCATGCAACCTTTCGAGACAACAATCAGGGTGCGTTTCATTGAGAAAATGATAGAGAAGATATCAAAATCCAAAAACCGATTTCGCGTTTATCCATTAAACAGATTAGTTTAAGACCACTCAGATTGCGGTGAGTCAAAGGACTCCGAATAATCCACTCAGGATTAGTATTACTCGGTTCCAGTGATGCACCATGGCCCAAGTGATTTTGGATTATAATATTCTGTTTAGGAAAGAAAACAAAAATACATTATTGAATTTCAAAATTCGAATCTTGAGTTTTCTTTAAAAAAGTATATTTCTAGGATGCATTCAGCGACACTAATAAGTAGAATTTAAACTAAGAACACAAAATTTTTCCAACATTAGGGTTGCAAATCATACCTTTATCGCATGTTAGACTGCGCAATATAAGAAATAAACAAACTATCTATCCATCTATCTACAAAGTGCTCCATTGAAAGTTAGCCCCATGTACTTCAGAGTTTTGTTATTTACAGAAAAACCTACCACTAGGGTGGTACACAGACCGGTATGGAGGAGGCAGACGGGCAGTTGGGCCTTTCCCGGGTCGACTGGGACCATCCCTGGGTAGAGAGTAGGGAGTTGGGCCTCCACCTACCTAGCTGGAAGATGCACAGACCAATATAGAGGAGGGAGTTGGGCCTCCCCTCGGTCGGCTGTGACCGATCGTAGGCCTCCCTAGGGCCCCCACTAGCCAATATGTATATCCGAGTACAAAAAGTCGATTCTATGGGGGCAAAAGTGTGACGAGAGGAGCACTTCATCCCCACAAAATGCAAAGCATTCCCCCATTGACGAGCCACAGTAAAATTGGGAGTAAAAACAACATAGTTATATTACGGTAAATACAACATAATTATATTACAACAGGTCGATGAGAGTCTGAGGGTGGGGCTTTTATGTATCTTTCAAAACAGTCCGAGGACCATCGCCCCAAAACCTTCATGAGCCAAGCGGGTAAGTTGGCGGAAGCAGCTGTGGTAGCTGCGCCTATGCGAAAACTGTGACCAGCAAATTCGCTTGAATCAAGCCCTCCCTTTAAAAGTAAAAGCCTGGTCTCACTTGTAAATCTGCCTCGAGAAAGGAAGGAACCAGATTGAAAAGTAAATAAGGGCCCTGGGTTGGGATAGTGGGGACGGGACTCTAAGAAGGCTACCATGGCAGAAATAAGGCACAAATTAGAGTTTGTCCCCCCAATTACAATAGTCCGCCCTTTTCTAAAGAGATCTGTTTTTGAAACCTTTAATCGAACCAGCATATATTTAGGGGAAGACTTAGACATGAACACCAAGTCTGTTATTGTAAGTTGACGATCGGGATTGAACTGAGAATCGCAAGTTAGTTCCCCAGTACGAAGAAAGCCGAAAAAGGCAAGTGTTATTGCTGCCCAAACCATTAAGGAATCTTTGTTGGTGGCATATTGGACATTTAGGAGATGGTAAAACAAATTTAATACGGGTAATGTTATGGGTCTCCGGGCTTTGGAGTTAACTACCTGAGAACGCTTAATCCTGCGAACAATGAGCTGCAGTCGAAGAAAAGCGGGATAGGTTTAGAGCATAGCCATGACTAGAATGGTAATACTTTATGGCGGACAAGTAATTTTCGGTGGTACTGTATTGAACTAAACGAGCCATGCATAAGCGCATACCGAAAAATTGATCAGGATATCCTCCCCAATGGGAAAGGAGGGTGCTATTCCTGTTTGTGAGCAGAAGAAATAAAACTGTCGCATGCCACTACTGAAGGTTTCTTAGTATTCTCTGAAAGGGCCAACCCTAGGTAAAACTGGGCTTCTCTACTTAGAGACGGAGTAGACAGGCTGGGATGGGGTCGGAGACGCACGGAACTGAGGAGCTAGCTGACGAAAGCGCTCCATCTGAAGATATGCCGTAAGATTGTGAATTCTCTGAGCATCCAAGAAGAACATGGAATGAGCTAAGGAACCTGGCAGTGTGTTTTGTGATTGGACAAAAAACAATGAGGAGTTCCTAGGGTTCAGCTCACGTGAGGTTGCACGTTGAAATCAGTGGACATAGCACAAAGCTCAGACAAGAGTTGTTGATTAACTAAAATTTATTTCTTGTTATTAATAAATTATGATAATTATATTTTAATTGCATCGGTGGCATTAAATTTGATCAGATAAATTTTCCAGGTTTGCCGTTGAAGACAAACAAGACGTTTGTTACGAAGAAGCAGCAGTAAACAAAAACACAACAAAATCGACCGAATACGCACATACTGGGAGTGGCCTGACCAAAGGAAATATCTGAAAAGACAGAAGATCTTGACGAGGTTCTCGGAGATTTCTTCACCGAATTGAAGTAGTTAAAGAAAAAAGACTGCAGCATCTACGAGCCAGAGCCCCTGGGAGTACATGGACCGCTACTTTCGTAGGCTCTAACAAAATTTTAAAGTGGAATGCCCTTACCCTTCGGCACGAAGGCAAGGGAAAACTTCGAAACACAACAGATTCACTTACCTGGGAAGAATGAATGCTGTGGAAAGAGGATCGACTTGTCGAATGAACACAACTTGGTACTTAGTGACTTTATATTTTAGTTTTAGAGGGACGCAATAAATTACAACTCGCGCAAGGAGCACTTCAAGTTTGCAAAGGATGAAAATGGCCGCGCTTATGTCATGTTTGCCGAGTCAAACCCCACGAAGATGAGAATGTCTCCTATTGAGCTTCAAGGAAGGATGGTCAATCCAAGAATGGTGGCTACTAGCAGAGAGAAAAGTGTCCACTGAGCTGACATTTTTGAAGAATTTAACAGCCGCCGACCAAGAATCTTGAAAACTTACAAACTTCGTTGACGAACACTTTGAACTTGTCTTTCCATTTCAACTTCACTTGTCTTTCCAAGGTTAACCTCAGTTTCCTCGTCCTTGTATCTTTAGCTCTATGTCATAGTTTAAATCAAGGCTGTAAACTTTCCATAAAACGTTTCATGCGAGTTGTGTCAATAAAATGCAACGCCATGTTTTTAATACCGTTTCGACGGGTTTCGACTAGCATTTCCTTTCCATTAAGGTCCGGTAATACGGGCAACATTTTTCTTCAACTTGTCTCGCAACATTGTTGCATTACAAGTTGAAACACATTGTTGCGCGTATTACCACGTTGTGACCAACTTGTCTCGCAACAAAATACTGTGTTGCAAGTTGAGGCAACGTGTTGCGCAAAGTAGACTCGAGTTCTACTTTCTGCAACAAATTCCAGTTTTGCTGCTCGTATTACCACTGAAGCTACAACTTGTCTCGCAACAAATTTGAATTTAACCCTTTTGATTGGTCGTCGTGAAGCGCGGCAAATAAAATAAAAACATGGTGGACAGTGAAGAAGAGCCCGGGGACGAGCCTGAATGCAAAATAGACCAGTAACTCTCGGAAAGTCCGGGTGGAAAGTCATCAATTTGCCCTTTAAAACGACCTTGAGGACTATCATTAGTCCTTAGAACGCCTCGTTTATTCCTTCAAAACAATGCAAGCAGCAAACTTGGAAGAACTGTCGGAAAATCACATTTTGCGGCTATCTATCTGAAATAACAGTGAGCTTCATATTGAGAGAACTTCGCTGGCACGGAAAATTTAAAAGAAAAAGACGGCCAGAAGTCGAAGTGGAACTTCGTCGGAAAGCTAAATTATATGAAAGGAAGGCGCCATCTTTATTTTCACACGATTGACCAATTATGCGCGTGAAATTTTGCAGACTTGCAACACTGTATTTTGCTGCGAGACAAGTTGGTCATCAAAGCGGTAATACGTGCAACAGAGGGTTTCAACTTGCACCGCAACAATGTTGCGAGACAAGTTGAAGAAAAATGATGCCCGTATTACCGGACCTTTAGATAATTCATCCAAACGTTGCTCGTGCGTTCAGAGTTTTGACAGCTTCAAAGCCGATGAAATTCAACTTAACGTTACAAAGTTGAAATTGGTCGTCTTTGTGGCTCGTTTGCGAAAGAAAACAATTATTTTATGGAGAACTTTGGCGAAAATTATTGGGAAAATTAAAGTGACAAAACTAAAATAATTAATCACCTTATGGCTTCATTCCAACAACCCTCTATAACGAAAAGACGTCAGACTGAAGCTTGTATTTACGGTTGCCGTGAAAAGGGTATGGTTTTAGCACTATAGTCTTGAATTAGGTATGTGTCTTACAAGAAGCTACTTTTTCATCATTATCAATAAGACCGTCAAAAAAGCCCTTCATAACTTATTGTAAAGGCAACTGTGTCAGCTGCAACAGTCATAAATAGGGTATCGAATTTTTGGTAAGGTCATAGATAGAGTACCACAAATAAGGATTAAGGATAAGGATAAGGGTTTTTGGGAAGTAGGCCGCACAACTTTTCTGGGGCATCACCCATAAAGTTTAAAATACAATCTATATCAGGGTATAGTTTCTTTTCAAATTTCAACAGACACCATGCCATTTATAATAATAATAATAATAATAATAATAATAATAATAACAATAATAAATTTACATAAGTGTCGTATGTATTTAGCACTGTAGTGCTAATTGGGCACACTGTAAATGAGTAAATGAATATTTCAAATAGAACATAAACTGATAAGAATCCCAACTGGTGGGAGGCTAACCAGTTGGCTATTTACACAACGTGGTCGAGGAGTTGAACTCGGGACTACCGAGAACAAATCCAGATAGCAGCAGGGTGGAGGATTTGAACCAGGCACCTCCAGATTTCAAATCCAGCGCCCTAAACCACTCGGTCACGCTGTCTCCTTAAACATGCACGGCAGTCGCAGATTGCATGCGGCACTGTTACTGCATGTTGCAACTGTTTAATTTGCTTAGATAACAAATCAAATCGTCTATCCTCTTGTGGCGGTAGAGGAACTTGCATTAGCGGCCACCGCAGATGAAGCAGTACTGTCAGTTAACCCATCTGAGAGTCGAGATAATTACGTTGTTACCCGTATCATCGGACAAACCCTGGCGTTGATTGATAGCGTTCTTCATGCGTGCAAAGAACTCTGCCTTCTGCATTGTTTTAGGGCGCTGGAGAGCAACGTAACCGTAAATCACTTTGGAGGCCCTCGATAAAATAGCATATTGCATCCGATAAACCTAGGCGCTTACAATGGGGAGTAATATCAGTGACATAAGTACAAAGTGGTTCATTAGGCCTTTGTTTACAAGCAACGAGTTCCTGCGAGAGAATCCGATTATGAGGACCTGCCGCAAAGCGGTCCTCAAAAGCGGTTTTGACTCGCGGAAGATCAGTTTTGATGTTCTTGGTTAATGTGACAAACCAACTTCCCGCTACCCCTTTTAAGTAGATCGAGAGGAAAAGCGCGCAGTCGTAATTCCTCCATCCAATTGCTTATGGTTGCGACGCGCTCATGGAAGTCCAGCCATTGGTTGGCTTCTTGCTCTCTGCTTCCCGTGAAACATTCGGGTTATTGAAAATGCTTGCAAACACGTACGAAGCGCGAAGGGCTTTTCCATAGTTTACGGCTTCGTGCTTTAGTACGGCATACGTGTATGCCACGTACAAGGCGAAGACCTTGACTGGTCCACCACGTACGGTTCTGTCCGGCAAATCGACGGCACCTACGGCCCAGAGAAGACCAACCAGGTCCTTCGGATGACCAAGCCCGGCACTTCCACCAGATTTGTAAAAGCAAGATTATCGAAGGAGACGACCTCGTTTACAAATAAACGAGCACGTTCTTTTCTTTTGAAAAGGTCTCCTTTCTTGCTCCTGTATACCGTTAGCTTCAACTGCTATTACACTTCTCAACCTAATGATTATTTTCTTGCTATTTTAGGCCGACATGGACGTCACTTTTCAATGAAACAAATTGACACCCAGGCTTCACTAAAAACTTACACAGCCCTCGCATAACGGTACTACGCTTGCGTACGAGAATCATCACCATATTTTCCTTCGACCGAATACGAGAGTCCAAATCTTATTCATTTCCCATTTCCTTTATGATCCCAAAAGAGTCTGGCCAAAATAAAACAACGGGAGCAACATAAAAATTATAGGAAAAATCTTTACAAAATTGAATGATTGTTACGGCAATGTACAGAAAAAACTCAAATGAAGATTGTTCTATAATCGTTGTCAAACAACAACTCAGGTGGTCCTACTGGTTCCGCCTGTTCCATTCTTTAATATTCAAGTAACCGGTAGTTTCAATTACAGGAACCCATACACATAAGGTTCATCGGTACAAACGTATGTGTTACAAAGTTCTTTCGAATGAAAATGACTTTTACACGGTTTTCTGCGAGTAACACCTTTTCGTTCTTTAATTAGCGTGTTACCAGGAGACATATGTCCATCTGCAACCTTTGCTAAAGAAGTAAGGTTTGCTGTGTTTTTTACACTCAAGAAAATAAAACTATACATTTAAAAATAAAACAGACCATCGCTAACAATATATTATTCTAGAAAAAAAATAGTAAGGTACGAGCATATCTCAGCAATTCACTTGGTCATTACAATAGGCTTAAGAGAACCATTCTAATTAAAATAACACCAGTTACGAAACTTAATGAAAACATTCTCTTTTTAGGTAGTTTTATTCTAAGCACATGCAAATTAAATGGTTACTGAGTTCCCTTAAAAAATATTCAATTTTTGTTCTCTAACACAAGTCATTTGCCGGCCAAGAGTAGCTTCATTGCCACAACACATTTGTTTATCTAATTTTCCAGTAGTGTGCCAATATGCAATTCTAGTGACCTTACAATGTCACTAAGCAATAATAATAAACACAAACAAACAAAGAAACACAAATTTCGTTTTTGTATTAAGCAAACTAGCAACACCAATTAAAGCGTTGTTACAGTTATAAAGTTGCTTTACCTCTTCTCAAGATTTAGACGAACATTGGGGTGCTGAGTGCGCTATTAATATTACACAATAAATTTGTCACTGGCAGGGAAGATAATAGCTCCACGCAGGCGGTCGATACACCTGGAGGTAAGTAATAATATAGCGCACTTGTTTTAACAACGTGACCGGAACGTACTAACAATTCTACAGCACCTGTTCGACTGCCTGACCGATCGGAAGCTACATCAGTCTTCTCGTGGTCTCCTTGGTTGTTTACCATTTACTTGGAAAAACCGGTTGGTCGACGAATGTAGTAAATGGGACGCGTCGAATCCCAAATGGAAATTTCCACGGAGATGCGATTGTTCCATTTCCACGACTTTTGTTCCGGAAGATGGAATCAAAAGCAATCCAAGGCAAAAGGACTGGAACTAACGTGTAAAAAATAGCAAATAGACCGCACATTTATCCATTCCGAAATTTTGCTTAAGTACTTTGGTTTAGCTTTCAGAGAATCCCGTTTTCCCGAGAAAATAATGGACAAAATGATAAAACAACCCTTGTTTTTCGAAATTCTAATTTCAGCTGATTATGTACTTATCTGACAAAGGCGGCCTCGTCGATTGATGAATGAGGCCAGCAAAATGTTAATGAGTGTCAGGAACCTTCAAACATGTCACAAGGAGATTCCAGAATATTTCACAGCAACCCCTTATTACCGGAATCCTAAATTAATATATTTGAATTGTTTTTGTACTTCCCCTTTTCTTTTCACAAACCAAGCTACAAATCTGCTGTTCATAAGTAGTAAATTGCTTGTAAATCAAGGCGAAGTGCCCAGACGAGACGTGCCCAGACGTTATTTTCGAAATTCTAATTGGACGTTCTTTGGCTTCTAAAAATAACTAGGATAAACAGAAAGCACACTAGTGTCAATTACAAAGGAGGAAAAATTAGTTAAATGCGTCGGTGACTTTTCCGTTGAAAGTAAAACAAAACAAGAGCGTCCTGTTACACCACTAAAGGTAAGCAGGAACTGTGTCCATGTTGAAAAGCAACAATACCTCTTTCCATGCACCAGTATTACGTGTTTTTCAGTAGCTAAGCTGAAAACAATAGGTAGCATATTTTCATTCGTGTATTTGCGAGCATTGACTGCGATGGTGAAATGTCGACAGCAATCGCGATAAAGAGCAAGACACCTTTGGTATTTTCGTTTGCAGTCTCGTTGAACGCACAACCAACAAAGGTTTTAACGTACTTTAGAAATAAAGCCATTGATCAACAAGCGAAGGTGCATTTCAATTAGTCGTACATGTAATCATTTTAACCTCAAGTGAGCACTAGTCATAGTTCCTTGGTTCGGTACGGAAAACTTTTCTAAACGAGAATTCATTTTATGTTTGATTCCAGTGTCCATGAGGGACACCAGTTCCTTCTTTTTAACACACAAGAGAAAATTTTAAAAGGTTTGAATAATCGTAAAGTGATCTACCATTCCACAGTTGCCATCAGGAGTGAGTCTTAAGCTAATCGAGTTGTAAAATAAACCTGTCAGAATTTCTAAAAATGCGATATCCATGTCTTCTTGTAAGATCAAATATATCAAATTAAATGTCGGTAATATAAGGTGTTCTACAGACCAAACAGTACCAATTCTACCATGGCTGAACGACATTAAAGACTCTTGATGATGACGTTTCTCTTTGACTGTTTTCTGGAAAAATGGAATGAAGCCTTAATGTAGCAACTCTACCTAGAAAACGAATTTGAGCCATTAATTTGTTTTATGGCACGAAATATGACATCACGAAGGTGAAAACGGAATTTTATGAGACATTTACTTACTATATGACATTTAATAAGGAATAAGGAATTTTTAAAAATGCATCTGTTATTTGCTTGGCAAAAATTCTCATTATTTATGGCCGAAATGTCATAACATATTCACAAATATCAGATTAAGTGACGATGTTAATTTGATGCATCTGATTGACATCGCATTACTTGTACATTATGCTCTAAAAAGAGAACAAATGCTTCTTAGAAATCATGACTTCCCAATCCGAGCGTGGTTTACAAAAGGCTTTCGGAAAACAAAGGAGCGAGAAAAAAAGGCGGGAGCGAAAACATTCGTAGTGTTCTAATGAATAGGAGAGAGAATTTTTATTACTCCCATTCCGAAAGCGGCTTGTCCATGGTTTTTGCGATGCATCTAAAAACACTCATTGAGAATGTGCTCGCGATTAACCGGGTTCCACTCGTGTGATTTGATTCGGAGTCCTTTGATTAGTTGATCGTTGAAGAGCCATTGATGGAAGACGTGAAACCCCTATCAGGATAAAAAATTGACGCTTTCTAATTGGATATTACAGATGGGATTTTTGGAGTAGCAGTGGCACAATTCAGTGTGAAAAACCTTTCAATTAGGCAAATAAAACTGTTTTTCCATTTACATTCTAAAAGAACGTGAAGTTTGGAAATCACAAGCTGTAAAACTTGCACAAAGGAGCAAAACAGAGAGGTTTGGCCCTCAAGTGTCATATTTGTGAAGAAATCTTCATTCTTTAACTCATGCCAAAGTTTGATTCAGATTCAGCTATCGCATTTGCAGGCAAGTATTAAGCGTATATTCAGCAAACATCTTCTCAGGTTCAACCCTGCTTCCAATGGCAAAAAAAAATATTCATCAAAAAAAGCTGTGGATTGATTTTACCCTTAGTAAAATCTGCTATTTTTCTTCGTTTATTTTCATTATCATATTTTACAATATACCAAAATAAAGGAAACTACCGTAGAACTGAAGCACAACATAAACAATACTACAGTCAAGGACAGGCAGATACGGTCCTTAATTCTCTCCTCAAAGGTGTCTTTTCCTCTTAGGCTGCGGGACTTTGGCTTAGGAAAAGATGATTCAGGAGATATGATTTGATTGGCTAGTTTATTTTCTTCGCTTAGTCGATGCTGCTTTCATTCCCGAAAAACACTGCATGGTTGATTTCTAACCAAAACAGTTCGATTACAGAATCTACAAACCGTAAAAGGAAGGGCATAACCGTGGAAGAGATAATTAATGTTCCCTGTGTAAATTCCGCTCTTACGAAGCACATTAATGCTAACTACAGGCAGAAAATTTGCCTCTGTTTTCTGAAGGTGATGTACCCGAGGCTACGGAATTTTCATCTCGCTCTAGTGGATATTATATTATCTTTTATTCTTGAATTTATGGAACAAGTTGCAAGACGATCTTATGCCAATAAACTGCAAATGCAATCGGCGTAAAAATAGCTTCAACATTTAGAAAATCACCTCGGGCCAGCAAAAAAATGTCAACGAGTGACGGGAAACTTCAAACATGTCACAAGGATATTCTAATATTCCTGCAGCAACCCCTTATTACCAACGTGTTAAATTAACATATTTGCATCGCTTTTGTGCTTCTATTTTTCTTTTAACAAACCAAGCTGCAAATATTTCTGATTCATAAGTTGTAAATTGTTCGTAAACCAAAGACAAGGTGTGCAGATGAAAAATAAATCATCAAAGTAAGAATGGGTGGATGAGTCGAGGTACTAATTGGAATTTTTTGGCTTAGAAACAAAGAGGAAAACCAAACAGCATACATATATTAATTAAAAAGAAGGAAAAATAGTTACATGGGCCGGTGACTTATCGCTGGAAGACAAAGGAATCAAGAGTTTTCTGTCTTTTCTACTGCACAACAACAGGTAAGTAGAAACTGTCTTTGTTGAGAATCAAGCTTAAGATTATACCAATACGAGCTGGATAAACAAATCATCTTCTCGGTTTCGACATTGTTTGCAGTATTAAAGAAAATATCAGCAATAAATGATATGTTTCAATTTCATCCTTGGTGCAACATATTATACCATAAATTAAATAAAAAAAACTCAGAATATAATAGATTTTTAGGTACGAAAGCCTTAGAAACTAAGAAAGAAAGGTGTAAATCACTTACTAGTGGCTTTCGACACACGTCTCTGAAATGCCAATCAGAATACACCCAACCTTCCCATCGTGCGCTGCGCGTATGTCGCATTGATTCTCTTGACCCTCTATTTTCTATGGCATGGTATAAAATAGAAAGGCTCGTGTGTATACCAAGAAATGACAAGTGAGATATTCTATGGTATACCACTCGAAAGCGTTGCATAACTAGTATGTATTTCCTTCGTGTGAATTCATTGCCGTATTTTACCATTCACCACTGATGACCAGAACAAAGGCAATTACCATATTGTGCAAGGATTAAAACTGAACCATAACATAAACACTTAAAACATTCAAGAACGGGCAGATGCAGCCATTCATACTCTCCCCATAGCTGTCTGTTTCTCTTAGCATGAGGGACTTTGGCACGAGAAAAAGTTGACCCATGACACATGATTTGACTGGCTTTATTCCCGAGAATGTTTACTAAAATCGTTCTATTACAATACTTACAGACCTTCAGACAAGGGGGAGGAGCAACATGGGTTTGCAGAAGTAGTATTCAGAAAATTCCGCTATAACGAAACAATGCTACTGCAAGCCAGAATTTTGGCTTTGTCTTCTGAAGATGCTGTAGTAACGTAGTCTCCAACTAGTGGGTATAACCTTTTATTTTATAAGACAAGTTGGAAGACAAACTTCTGCTGACATACTACAAAGACACTCATGTGTAAACACAATATCTTCAATATCTGGACAATCCTTTTTCCAGATCACTGGTATGGATTTTCTAAAGTACCTAGTTAAATAGATAAAAATCGAACCTTTTCGACTATCGAACATTCCAGTTTTATGTATCGTTGCGATATTCTGCTCGTGCCGCGAATCATGCAATTTTCAAAAACATATGTGAATAAGAGATTTTAATGATACAGTCATAAAAGTCTAACAGTTATTGAACAACTAATTTTACTTACTCTGAAAGTCCTTTTTCGTCAAATCTTTATGCTTTTGAAAATCCTTCCCCACACAAATCCTAGAAAAACCTATAACAGACAAAATCAAAAAATAGTACATAGCTAAACTGCGTGGAGTTTTCGGCAGATATTCAAAACAGAGACAGCATTTTAAATAAGGTCTTTAATAGCAACAAATGCTTTATGATTAAAAATATCTATAACTGTGATTTGACGACTGCGTGTTTCGTGAGATTGTTTCGCAGTATGAAGTCTGGATTTTTCCGAAAACACCCTTTCTAACCGTAAGATATCATTAAAAACACACTTTGTTTTATCGTAGTCCAAGTAACGGGAAAATGTGGGAAAATAACTCAAGGACTCTTAAAACAAAGTTTATTTGTCTCAATTGTTTTTAAAGGAGAACCTTCGTATGTTATCGGAAAGCATCGAAGCACCGGCGGAAATTGCCGTTAACTGTCGCAAACGGTTCATGAATGGTCAGGGTCAGAAACGCAAAACAATCCTAGACGGCGAAGTTAATGATATCTTCGGAAGTCTTTCAATTTTATGGTAAGAATTCGGTAGATCCTTGGAAAGAAAAACTATTCTACGACCTTTTTACACAGATACAATCAGAAAACGGTTTTTTGGCGATATAAAAACGTATTACGCTTCAATATGCTCTTAGAAGTCACGGCGCGATATGGACAATCAACGGCATGGCACTGCGACAACTTGGTTTTGTATTAATCCCTTTTCATAATTACGAGAAAAAACCAACATATGATTCATTCTGCAATTAGAACTTTTCTTTCTGTAAAGGAGTTTTAATGTGGTCTTAAACAAATATTTTCTGATAATTTAAGAAAATAACATCGCTTACTATAAATCATGTGACCCGAAATGTTGATAAATTTGCAGCAATGGTCAAACAAAACACTTCACGAGGTCAGATTTTTCTCATTAATTATTAACCCTAGGAGCATTATTTGCATTTATTTTATGATTGACGCCACAATCGGGTAAGATAAATCAAATCCTCTGCAGCGATTGGCTATTCGAGCACGCCAGATGCTCGGGATGGACCCGGCTGAATCCCGCGTGTTAAAAAGACCAGAAATCGCATTGTTATCAATGTGAGTTTTCACCTTCCGTCATCTGCGCTTCCAGTTCTTTCTGGTGGCTGTTATTGACCATTTAATGACAGTATTATCGTTAAATGTAACAGTTCCCATGAAATCAAACGCAAAAGAAAAAGATGGTAATTACCCTACGATTTACGCAAGGCGCGTCGGCAGTCTGTCAGTCACATCCATGATAGAATGCACAAATGTTCAAGTAAATTCTGCACGTAAACGATTATCATAGCCTGTCAAACGCTTCAATTTATATGCTCTTACTTTGAAAGAACACTTGTATAACCAACAGAGATTATGTGATTCGCTGGCCAAAAAAATCTGATTGGTTGGTATTAAATTATGTATACCAGTAGAGTTTCAAACTGTATAGGAATACCTGTCGGCAGAAAACAGACAGGAGATTTCGTTTGCGGCTTTGGACAATTAACGAGTAAAGGGGGTAAGTTTCTAAAGAAACTATGGTGCTGTGTCGGTGGGAGTATTACAGGATAATTTGGTTTTATCAACTGAGTTGATAATGTGAATTGGCCACCGTAAAGAGATTCGAAAGCTGACGTTTCGAGCGCTAGCCCTTCGATTCGCTCCGACGAAAGGCTAGCGCTCGAAACGTCAGCTTTCGAATCTCTTTGCGGTGGCCAATTCACATTATCAACTCAGTTGATAAAACCAATTTATCCTGTTTGGACAATTAAACCTGCTAAATACTTTGGGATGCAGATGTTATTAGGAGGCAATTGTCGCCAGAGCAGAGAGATCTTACTGTTTTACCTCCTTACCACTCCGAGAGCCAAATCATGCGAAACACAGAAATTTTACCACCTGACTTTAGTAGGTGTTATTCTCCGCTCTTTTAACGATTTACGGAAATCACGCCACTAGTGCGCTATGGGGTTTTCGGCTACGATGTAAACAGAGTCTATTGTCTGAGTTTTCATTGGTAATATCAATTGCGCAATGTTTTCAGTTTGCAACATTGCATTATCCTTGGGTCAGATGTTGTGATCCAAATGCTTTCGTTGACCAGAGCGAGGCATTAATGAGATATATCTAAATGGTACAAGAGGTTCAGGTCTGTGTCAATCTTAGGTAGTGGGAGCCAGAAGGAACATCACTGCCCAGACTCGAGTCAGGTTTCTGTAACATGAAGTGACTGGGGGGTGATTGCTAAGTATTCTCCCTGTAGCAATTTATCGCGGCCCTCAAGGTTGAAGGAGGACTTAGTTGAATGTGAAGAAGGTGACTGTGTCATGTTTTGGCGAGGTATTTGAAATTTGAAAATTCGAGGACACACTGTGTGTGCATGGTAAAACTAAGGCGAAAGCAAGGAAAAAAAACATCGAAAATATCTACCTTCATCAAACCAGACATGTAACCACTTTCACGGTCATAATTTCTTTAGTTTAGGATTGATGCATCATTAATGAGTGAGAAAAAATGTTAAGAATGATTTTCAAGGCAGTGACATTTTATGCATGGTTTAGGCATGGGTGGTTTTTTTTTTTGATGTCGACTTCCTCTAAAAGGTCTTTAAGCATAGCCTGGCCATCAGATAGTTGTCCCTCTCGTAAACACATGTAATTAGTAGCATTTAGCTACCTTTTAGCTTTTAGTTATTTGTAATGTTTGCACATTAGCATCAATTTAGAGCCACAGACCTGTCTTTCCTTCTGTGTAATCAATGACAAGACAACTGTGTTCCTTTGAATACATTTATATGTTATATTATAGGTATCGTATTTTTAAATTTGGTTTCAACCAATATATAATGGAGATATTTTATGGCCACTTTCATGCAAATATATGGTGTAGTTAATTCCCCATTGTGCTCGAGGTGAAAAAACACTAACAAACATTCTGACGGCCACAGCAAACATTTCAGTAACTCAAAAACGTTCAACACGATTCCCACCTTTCGGGGTTCTCGGTTTAAAATTACAGGTTGCTATTTTGAAACTATGATAAGCCAACCAGCTATGCCACCTTAGGAATATCGCCCACTCAAGGCCAAGGTATTACTGTCATACTGTGCGACACGTGAGTGTAGAGTTACCGCAATTAGCATTTGTTTTGTCTTCCTAAATTAGTATGTTAGACAGGCAGAGAAAATCATTCCACCGATTCATCGTAGAAAAGCAGAAAAAAATCCGTCTAAGAAAATGGATTGAGAATAGCATGAGATCCAGAATGGAATTTAACAGAGAAAACTGACATCATTCATTTAAAGACTCATGGAATTGCTCGTGATGTACGGGTGTCCTTGTTTAATTTTGCTTGTTTGTTTTTTGTTGACTGTATGATTTATCATTGAACGCGAGCTTGCCAACTGAAGACAGTTTTTACCTTGCAGTATTCAAGAGACAAGAAAAAGAAGAGTTTGACTGTTAATGACGAATTATCGAAAGTTACGCCTGGTAAGGAACAGCGATTGTATCTATTTTTGTTGTCTACGCAAGTATTAACTGAATATTCGCAATCAAAATGTTTTTAACGCTTCTTCGACATGGGGAATTAAAAATCCTTAACGCACAGTAAATACGCTAGAATGTGTTGGCATTTAAACAACTAAGCCAATATTTAAAAGACTTTAAATTGTAGCGTGTTCTCTGCCTTCCTAGCAGTAAAGTGAGCATCAAGACAAAGAACACTCTGCTTTCGTGAAATGGTTCTAAGAAACACGAGAAAGGCTGTTACAACCTGAAAATCAAATTCGATCTTAAGCTTCTCTGTGACACGATAATTTTAAATTTTTTTTATTTTTCCTTTTTAAAACAGTAGTTACCAATTTAGTTCCACTCTTTTCTTAGACTGATGAAAAACAATTATTTCAAATTAAATACTGCATACATCTATACAAATAAAATTCATTCCAAACAACCATTCAGCTAAACCCGTTTATGGCAGAGATATATTCCATTTATTACCCGGCGTAGAGGTATTTTCGCCACATATTTTATCACGCTGCGTCCCATATCAAACAGGTGGCTGCCTAGCTCACGCAACAATAAATGAACTCCTCCATTCATGAACATTTGTATCTTGGTGATTCACCCGAAGCGTCTTCTAGTGTTTAACCTTTTCACATTCACACAACGCTCGTAAACGATATAGTGCTTTAACATTCCATTTATCTCGACATTATCACAGAGCTAGGCGAGTGTCATGCGGCCAAGAAAACCATAGCTTGTAGCTACAAAGAAATCTATGCTAATTTACGAGATCTTTCCAAAATACTGCAAAGCATAGCTATAGTGAGCCAAGATATTTTTTGCAAGGCTTCTTCAACGAAAGCTGCAGTCGCTAATATACTGTTTAAAAACTTTTTTAACTTGATATAAAATAATTAAACTGTGATGCTACAGAAAACGTTACTCTGTAGCCCAGGTTCCGACGCGGCTTAATCTATTTCGCAATTTTGGCCCTGACGAAACGACCTCAAACTGGTGCATATCACTTCCATGGCGCAGTACATTCCTAAACAAAGACAAATCAATCTGGTTTTATAAAAAAGTAATTTAAACTGATTCAAAAATTAATAGTCAGTGAAAGACTGACCTACGGTACGAATGTGAAGATGAAAAAACCGTTGAGAATATAAAGATCGACTGTCCTCCGAGCTTTTAGCATAATGAAAACTTTGGAGTTTTTTGGTTTAGATAGATGACGGTTAGTCGCGACGACAGAGTGGTATCACAGCCTGCACAAGAAAACACGCAAACTATTTTGACAAGAATAACCGGAATCTCACAACACAAATCTTACATTTTAATGCTATCATAAGATAAGTACAAAAATAGATTGTTTTAGTCAATAATTGATAAATAGAACCACAAATACATTACTTCCAACCTGAAGTGCTTTTGTTCTAGAGAATGTAGTCTACTTTCTTCTCTTTTATTTTCAAACCCTTCACCATATTTTACTCCTCCTTTCGGCTTTCGTCAAATTTCGTAAAAACTAAACCAGTCTCCTGTCGGCCTTGCATAACTGCCATAGACACATACTAAACGAAAGGACTATTGCGTTTTTCAAATTCAACTTTTGAATATAATTTGCCGACCAAATGGAACCTGAATGATAGTACTGCTTAATGATTTGCTGGTACAAAACTTCATGAATACGTCATTACTGAGAGACACCGGTCACATCTACTTTACCCCAGATGGGTAAATTGGACTTAGGGTCGGAACATAACAAAGTATACACACAGCAGGGTACTTTTTTCCGAGTGAGGTCCCCTCATGTGAGCTATCCATTTACGTCAAAACATCTTCCCTTGAAGACAAAAAAATTGGTCCTTGCAGCAAACGGGCTTAATTGGAAGTAACTACAACTTCAAAACAAAAAATTATGTTCCATTTGGAGTTGGGTAATGTTTTCATTTTAAAAATTCGTTCCATTGTGATGGCCTCGCGACCTATTCATGGCATTTTTTAATAAAACTATAATGTGGAATTTTTGTGGGTAAAGACGTCTTTTTAAGTTGAAGCACTGAACAACGATAAACGAGGGTTTTTTTGATACCGCAAATTGACACTTGTCTCTTATATGTGGACTTACTCTGGGAAATCTTCCAGACAAATAAACAGCAAGTTGCTAAGGCTTATAAAAAACTAGTGATTTGCATGTTGGGAAAGATAACAACTGCAATAAAATAATTAGTCAAGGTATCCCTGTTATGCGGCTGAGTGTCATATTTCAGTGAGTGGTGAAGTGGCAGCTTTCAAGACCTTAAAACAAGCAAACCAAGAATTAGTGGAACTTACTGGAATTTACACTTCCTCCAAAGCTAAACCAAGTAAGGATTGCGTTTATAACTTTTCTCATTATCTTAACTATGACTAATCTGCAAACGTTCTCCGTGTGTCTACACAGGGTGCCACTTCGAGCCTGTAAATCTTGAGAAAAATGTTTTTAGAGTATTTTAACATGAATGGCGAACACGGCATCCTACCGCAGTATATTTTGACAAGCACAATCCTGTTTATTTCCAAAAGTGCCTTGGAAAAGAAAATAAAATTAAAAATTACCAAGGTCACCTCCTCGACAGAAAATCGCTTCCAAAAACCAGTACGTGTATCCAGCTTTCTAAGATTCGTGTATGTAGGAGGAAATCGCTATTGTGAGCTATTGTGGTCAAAAATGAATATCAGTCTATAGATTACAGATATATAAAAGTCAGTAATTTTTTGACTTTGCTTAAACACTGTATTGCGACCAAAAGCAGTTTTACATTTTAAAATTAGCACCTCTTAATTTCAGCTTTGTGGACGTATTCCCAAAAAGGATTCAACCAGTCTCGAGAGTTAATTCTCTTATTACCCATGTGGAGCCTTCGGTGAATTAAGAGTAATCTGTCTGCGTTGATATCGATTGCACGGAAGCAGACACTATCAAACTTACGATTGAAAATGTCTGACTGTTGAAGTTCACCGAAAAGCCGGATTCAAAATATCGATTAATATTATATGGTTGTTATTAGTCTTTTTCAGTCACCTTTTCCGGTGAGTTGATATTTGAAAGGATGCATTATAAAACGTGACATACTAATATAAAGTCTTGCAGATCGTTTTAAGATCTTCCTCAGGAGCGGATTTAATAAACTTTACTCTCCGTAAGAAAGTGGTATGTTATAAAACGCTTTGTGTGTGGTTAATGACTGGAACGATTTTAATCATCTTGAAGTATAAAACAAAAAAGCAACATAAATATGAAATAAGCCTCTTCATAAGCTTTTGCAACTTGTCAGGCTTTGCCAAAACTACTAGGCATGCGACAAATTCCGCGAAATTTTGCTTTCAAACATATTTTATTCGGTCTGTCGCAAAAATAAATTACTGGTCTTTATCAACATACTCCAGACTATTTCGAATTTTTGGGATGGGACTGGAAGGGCTCTGTGCGTGCATGTTGAGTCTTCATAGCTAAATTACCTAACTTAATTCAGAAAAATGTTTAGCACGCTGGTAGAAAGTATCCTTGACATAAGTTTATTTTTCAGTGGTCCTTGAAAACAAGTAGGTAGCTACTTAAGACACCACAAGTCGCCTTGAAGGCTTGCCAACAACTCAAGGTAATAAACCAGCTTGGCCGTTTGCTAAGTCAATATAAGTGATATGAACTTCAGGCTCATTTCCAATATACTGTTATTAAATTTCCTCGCATAATTATGAATTTGAATTCAACTGAAACGTTGCTAAAATGACTGCAGGCGCCAGCCCTGTGCTTTGAACATTTTTTTTTCCCAAAACAATTGTAGTAAAATCTTTCTTAGTGCTTTTTCAGACTAAAAAGTGATTCGGTGATAACATTTCAATGACTCATTTGAACGTAAATCAAGTGCAGAATGAAAGAGCTATTTTTCCAATTAGCAATCAACATTTGGCCACTAGAAGAGCTTGTGCTTTTTCTGCACACTATTTCGAAGAGTGCAAAGCCGGCGTTTCAAACTCCTCCGCTTTTAAAGAGCGTTTTCAAAAAGCTCCGTTTTAGTGACGGTTATTGTGGGCCTAACCGTAGACTGAATAAAGCTTCGTTTTCAAAATTTATCCAGCGTAGTGTGTGGACGGGGCCGGTGTCTGGAAGCGCACATGTTAGCTTTTACACGTGCATACCATGTCACGTTTATTTAAATGAGTTGGCATCAGATTCTCAAGCAAATACTTAATTCAGTGTTATTTTTGGACGAGCTGTCGTTTTTTATAACCGTAAATTAATAATAAACAGTATTAAAGCCATTATTTGCCAAATACAAGGACTTGGGAGACGTTTCTGCCATTAAGTTACACGCATCACAAAAAACCATTGCCAAAGATCACAAAACAGCTCGTCTTCTACTGTCAAGAAACGCGATTTTTATTAAAATGAGACTATAGCCTAGCACAGCCTTACCCCCGGGGCCTTACCTAACTATAAAAACTTCAAAGCGGCACGTAGAAATTACACTAAAAGACAATTCTTTATGATAAATGAACTCTCTTTTTATTAAAAAGCTGCAATAGATTTTGCATTGTAATAGCATAAGTCAGTAGAAATTGAAAAAAATGGTATGATGAAAAACAAAGTCATTAAAGTTCGGAGGTGAGTTCTCGGATGTACTTGATTAACAGTTGTTGAATTATAATAAGAGACAGAAGAATAAATTACTTGTTAAGTTTCTAAGCTTTTACAGGCGAACAGAGTTCAATAAAGGTCGCCTGAAACTGAAAATTGGATAATTTCTTTTAATTGTTGTTGTCAATGAAAAAATGGTTCCTAACAGTCTCGCGGGAAACCCTGGTTTGCACGGGACTTTTTACTCAGATGAACAAGCAAAGGGTTGATTGCAAGCTGCAGTAAACGCACACTTTATTCAAATGCACGATTATATTAAATGTAATATAAATAACGTTGGTAATAAATGCCTTGAAGAAGACGGCAAAGAAATGAAAGCAGCACTGTTCAATAAGTCTGTACACCTTGATATTACTGCTTCAATCAAATTGTGCATACCAACCTTCACATGTTTCTAATGAATAATTCGTTTTTTCCCGATTGTAGAAAACAGAACTGTAAGTAAACCTTAGACTTGAAAAACGACTTCTTTTCAGTTGTTAAGTCTTTCTTGAGTACGGAGTATGAAGAGATTGGGATATAAAAGCACATTATTAGCTAGGTTATAGACATACAGGGAAATAAAGAAACAGGCAGACAGAATTTCAAAATTCAAATTATTACGCATGTGATATGTAAATAAGAAACTAGAGAAGTCTAGAATCACTTAATTATAGGAAAGCTGGATCAATTTGAAAGAAATGCAAATTTCTAATAAAAACAAACGTCACTTCAAAGAGACACTCATCTACACGTATCGTAAATTTAATTTAGCGGCGTTTTCAACAGCTTTTCGATCTGAGACGGCGGAATCTTTGTTTCCACTATCAATTTTCCTTGGCCGATAATGAACGTTGTACGTGAAGTTAATCCCAGTGAACTGTAACGCGGAAATGAGTGAAGTCTTGCCCATTGTTGATTATGATTTATACCCACATCTGCCCGGAACAAACAAGGAATCCGAAATTAAAGACTTGTTTTTGCCATAAGAAATACATCTTTGTCAGACAGGCCAGCTTCGACGTTTTTAATTCAGCGGAGCTAGCGAAATTGCAAATACGTACTGTTTCTTGCAATCGCGTTTGAAGAAAAAGTCCCTTTCTTAACAATTAACGCAATTGGGCGTTTGAATTGTCTCCTGAGACATTGCCGATGATAATCCTACAGATTGCAAGCCATCTGACAGTCATCAAATAGGGTATGAAATACAACTTAAGAAGACGAATGACACAAAAAAATCTAATGGTAACTTGAAGCAAGCTTTTAACACGATTTTCGTCCAAAAAGTTAAATACATTCTATGGCAAGATCACTTTTCGTGCAAAGTTGGCGCGGTTTTTATGACTTTCAGCATCTTCACTATCGCTGTAAATTAAGAGTGTTTTCTTGGTATGCTTTCGTATGTTTGGTATCGGACTGGCAAGTTGGAAATCCAAAGTGCACATCTGGAACTAAACTGTAAAATATCATGATCACATTGCAAACAATCCCAAATCTGTATTCAGTGGTGACGGTAGCTGGTATATCTGAGTATCTCAAATTAAGACAATTTCAATTTCGCTAAAAAACAAAATGTGCAAATGCCACTTGCCTGTATTATCACTTGCCTAAATTGTAAATCGAAACAAAGCCAGTACTTAAGAAAAATTCAACTCGCATGTCCCCATATGCCAGAGGAGAAACAAGTTTGTTTGTCTAAAAACGCGCAGTTTTAATGGATGCTTATAAGTCTGTAACCTTTTCCCAAGGACCCTTATTTAAAGTAAAATATCGCAACTAAACTGAATGATTACGTTTACTATTTGTGTATGATTCGCAGGAATTGAAATCTTAAAAGACTGTCGTACCGTAGAATTAACTTTGATCTCTTATTGCGTCCATTCTTACATGTAAAGAGAGGGAGTCTGGGCTCTACAGGTGTGACCGTTCTTAATTTTCAACAATTACAAAACACTTAAACCATCTTCACTAAAGAGCTATTGCATCAACACTTAAGAGAACTTGTTCCTCCAATCAGCGTTCACATAATCGGAATGTGCGTGTAATGGCAGCATTACCTGTGACATTAAAAGCTGTTACCGTGTCCTCTCGCGTCAAAATTACACCAATGGTATCCAGATGACGAGATAAACGTATACGGCACTCATTCATTTGAATAATGTAAGTCTTCACCATCCAGAG
Source organism: Platygyra sinensis (assembly GCA_019787425.1). NCBI lineage: Eukaryota > Metazoa > Cnidaria > Anthozoa > Scleractinia > Merulinidae > Platygyra > Platygyra sinensis. The sequence goes on from JAHPZR010028089.1 coordinate 45,767, forward strand.
AGCCTGTTCGGCTTTGTGGTTTTCAAATTACGCCCTGTAGTAAGTATTGATATGTACTAATTACAGCACCTTTTATAGCACGGCATACCTGGTTCCGAAAGTTATGAAACATTCTGCCTCTTATGATGCAAGAAATGTTCAGGCCTCTCTTTACCAGGATCTTAGTTTTTTAAAATATTTCTATCAGTAGGTTTAACTTTCTAAATAACTCTACTCGAGGGCCAGGTTAAGAGACGATGTTCATAATCGAAAAGGGTGTTAAATTAAGCAGGTGTCCAGTATTTAAATGTTAATCTCAACTTGCTAACCATAGGCTCTCTGAATAAGCATCTTTTGTGCCGGGGGCGAGCTCCAAGGAGCGACGGTTCCTGAATGCACTGCATCTAATGTTATTATGATTATCCTTAGGATCCATGTTTCGGTAAGTGTATTACTTCTGTAAACATTTATTAGTATTAATTTCCAGCTTGGTGGAAAAAAAGTGTTCTTCCAGAACTTTCGGTTCGATTAGAATATTATTTCCCATAGATGAATTTTATTATTTGTTTGTTTGGTTTTTCTTGTCGTTGTTGTTGTCCATTGTTGCGCTTGTTTAGTGTTTGCTTAAAATCTCGCCATTCTGATTCTCAGCTTTGACAAAAAAAGATAATAAATTTTTGTCATTGAAATAAAATTAACTTCATACTAACACTAAAATGCAAATTAAGTCGTCCGTGTGGAGGTCGAAATGTCACATACCCATGAGGATTATTTTAGGCGTTTTTGTCTGTGAACATGCATTGACTGTACAGGCCTTATCAGGGTTTTCGGCGCCATCTTGACGGGTAGGCAAAGCGGTCAGAAATTACAGCGTTTGTATGGGAATCCGATGGCAAATAACTTTTTCCAAAATTGAATTTTACGCAATTTATGAATTGCAACGTTAAAATACTAAGCAGAAGATTGTATTCGCCAAGTTTGAAGGATGTAGCTTGGCTAGAACGCGCTCAATTAATCTTTCTAATTATCCACACATTTGTCTGTAAATTCGGCAGGGTAGAAGGGGCGGCGCGGGAAAAACATTACAGACAAATGTATGAAACATAATAAAGATTAACTGAGCGTCTTCTATCCAGCCTACATATGCATTCTTAAAACCTGATGAATACAATCTTCTACTTAGTATATTAACGTTGCGATTCATAAATTGTGTAAAATACAATTTTTGTAAAAACTGAGTAATACCTGAGTTATTTCCCATCGGATTCCCTACAAATAATGTAATTTCTGGCCGCTTTGCATACCCATCAAGATGGCGTCGAAAACAGTGATAAGGCCTATTTTAAGGTGGTTGTTAAGAAGAAGAAAAACGCAAAGGGAAAAAGACGAAAAATGAAAAAGAAACGAATTCATCTTTTTTTCTATCCGCTTTTAATCGATATTCTGTGTTGTTAACCGGGCAATAGCACTATTTTATTCCAAACACGTTCTATCTGAACTAATATTGATGGCCAAATATTAGTCATTCTGCTTAAAAGTTGGCTAGCAATTCAGCTGGCCACGAAGGCATATTCCGAATATTCTGGATATGATAATGCTATTTTTATCCGACAATTAAAATCGTCTTAGAAATCCGAGCTCTATTAACAACCCCGCAAACCAGAAACAGGCATATCACCTCCCGTCATAACACCTAAAGTGCGCTCTGTACGTTTTTAAGTCTTATGGATTTGAGATATGTATACCGACCATAAACCATAATACCGGTATACATATTACTACAAATCTCTTATCCTGTAATTGATTGTTTGAAAGCACGATATTTTTAATCATTTCAATCAACGCCTTTAATAATGTGCATGTACAGTTATATAAATATAGTCATAAACATGGGATAACCCATATATACGCGGCCATTCAAACCGAACATTTATCTCTGTTATAACCAGCTAATTCACACATGCGACGCGGAGAGAATACTTCGAATAAAGCAAGCAGAAAGTAAGTAACTCACTTGCCAAATGATACTGAATAACATCACAAGTAAATGATAAAAATGTATCCTTTTTAAAATAAATTGAAAGACTATGACAGATTTCTCGGTAGTGAAACCAGACTAAGGCAGAAGTATTCGGCGATCAATATATAGGAAGCTGAAGAATAAATTAAACACAAAGAAAGGCACAAAAGCATTAAGTGTTATTGTAATTGAATTTTCAGTAAGTTTTTGGTAGTGAATTGGTCAAGAATTCAGGAAAAATATATATTAAGTTGAAATCTCAAAAGGAGACGTAAACAAAGTGATTGCATCCCTTCTAATAACACATATTTCGGGCATTCAAGCAGCAACTACGCAACAGTAAATTCCGAAAAAAAATGCCCAGTGAGAACTTAATAAAAATATGATAACAACACTCACTAAATTCGAAAAGAAACAGATTACAACGCTAAAAAAGAGACCTTTACTATTCGCAAAAAATCGATTGCATTCAAGCGGCAGAACGCTACAGATTCAGAACACTTCAACGCCAAACTACTAACGCATATACAGTTGTAAAGGATCGTTGAAATTAAGGTTTTCAGGTGTTCTGCTTTAAAAAGAAGTAAGGAATACAGTAGAGTTCTGGTAACTAATCCTAGATGGAATAAAGACTTTTATAAGAAAACTAGCACCAAACGTGAGAAATTAACCCCATTTTAATCTTCACAACATTATACGAGGGCTTGTTAACATTGACAAAACTGATTCCTTCTAATTTAGCTTATGGGTGGAAGAATAATTTAAAAAAAGAACAAGAAGTTCCGAAACGAACCAATTCATAATGCTTTATTTAGATCGATTTTTTTCAGTTCAGCATATACGAATAAAAGCATTAACGCCGATATGCAAATCTGCTACGTGCTTAATGAAATAAACTTAGATTTTGGGAGAAAAAACAGAAGATGACAACTCAAGACACAATTGTGCGACTAATAGCCCAGGGCTAAATGCGTTTCCTTCCAGGCTTGTAAGTAGTTATAGTTTACTTAAACTTCAACAGACCATTGAGAAACAACATGCAACGGCTGTGTTTGTTTCACGGTAAGTAATAACTGAACCAGCGAACGTATCTAAAAATTTGTTTGACTTTTTGATTTTCTGCATCTTTGTCATTCAGAATCGTCACTTTTTTGGTTTAGGAATTCTATCATATTCCCCAAAGAGCAGGCCTAAAGCTTCGAAAGCAAATTAGTTACAGTTTAACACCTTAACAATAAGGCAAAACCATATTAGGATACATCTTTGCCTTATGATACCACTTCATCAATATCGTTCAGTTTCACAAAGAAGCACCAGAGGCTGATTGCATGCGAAGTTGAAAAACATTTATTGTGAACAACAAGCACCTGGATTTAGACTTAATTCGATCTAGCACTACGCTACCAAGTACACAACTAAAGTGAAAGCAAAATTTTCCCGCTGTGACCAAATCAAGTTTAATAAACTTGTAGTTAACCATGCAGGAACACCAGAATAGCAGCATATCTCTAACCACTAACTCTTGACGTCTTCCAGCTGAAAACCTAGCAGTTATCTGCCGAAAATTATACTGAAATCCAACTAAAAACAAGTACCTGCAGATGGCGTAGTGCGTGAGGAGAAAACTACGCCCGCGAGATAAGCAAATGTCTTACTTACTTGGAGAAGACAGGCAAAAATGTAATGAGTACCGTAAACGTTTTCAAAAAAGATGACTTTAAAAGACGCGTGGTTACCCTTGCATTTTATATCATGAAATGGAAGTGGGGAGCCTATTAAACACGTGAGTAGTTCCTGGTTGTGATCAAAAGGTATTTAGACTGCATTTTAGTTGAACCAGAGGAAGAGATACGCTAAAAGCGATTTTGCCAATCAAAACATATCAAAATTGGTTTTTGTGTTCTGTACCAATTGTCATGTAGTTTAAAGATCTTTACAAATGCGTTTGCTTTTCTGTATGTAGAGGCGAATTCCTAAGAAATCTCTGAAGAAATACCCTTTTCTTCTTCAAAAATGCTGATGTCAGCATTTTTGTTGAGATTCGAGGCTAATTATCTCGAAACAATGAGTGGCTACCCGAATTTTTCTTTGTGGATTCCAATAGCACTTGCAAAGATCTAATTTTTCGCTTGGTCCTAACCTGGCGTAAAAACCTTTCTCCTTAGTAGGCACTGTCCTTAAAAATCTCGGTATCGTGTTCCACGTGTACGTGATCAACGTGATCTGAAAAGATTTCTCATTGCAATAACTACACACAAAACTACGAGCAACAAAAGATCCGGCTGGGCTCGTTGAGGAAATAGCGTCAGGCAAAAACAATGCATCAAGCATTAAAAGGTTATTAAAAAATGGTCATAAAAATACAGCGCGGTAACAATAATTTTAAAAAGGAAACAACATTTTCACATTTACAAAGTGTGTTTCGACAACTTAAAGTAACATACGAATGTCGAGACATGTTTTGTATGGAAAAAATGCTGTTTCCTTTTTAAAAATGATAGAAAAATATAATTAGTTGCCTGACTTTCAAGTGTGACAATGATAAATTCTGCATCACAAATGTTCTCTTGCAAAACAGAAACAGATGACGAAAGATACAAATTTGAGGCCTTTTCAACCATTTTCTTTCTAAATATGCTACCTAAAGATATTGCAAGATACTCCGCCGAACCACCAATGCAAAAACGTATCTAAGCAAGCAATTCAAAGGTGCACGACACGAGCTTCCTTCAATTAATTTTCATGTTCTGTTGCATACCCAAGCGGCAATAACCCTTCAAAATGTTTTTTTCTAAATTAAATCTGTGAAAAGGAAAACTGAAAAAATAGATGCATTGCTGGAAAAGAAGGTTCAATACTTGTCGCGATTTCCAGCTCCTTATTTTAAATTAACTCATTTCTAAAAAAAAAAGCACCTGCTCAAGTTTTTAGTAAATTGTTCTTTCTCATTATCCATCGCTGACCGCGATACCACAATCAGCAAAATTGCGCATTAGTAAAACTGGGAAATGCGAGGCATAATTGAAGGTAATTTTTATGTACTCTGATGGACAAAATGATCTTTCATCATCAGACTTAAAAATTTGTTTTCAACTTCGCAAGTAAATTAGGACCAAGCACAAATTCTACTAAGTAATACGTTGCCATACATTCTACCCGCGTTATTAATTCACATAGTCTTACTTTTTAATAGACACATAACTCAGTTGAAGCCTGCTCTTTCATAACTTTTCAACGTAAAAAGAAACTACACATTCAACCAAGGAAATGTGAAACATAAAATCCGTCGCACTCTTCACGGCCTTTGTTTCACAAAATAAAATATTGATTGAAAACACTTTTTTTGTGCATACCAAATTGCAAGGTGCACTTTTTGTCGAAAACTACGGAAATGTGGAAACGGGAATGATGCTTTAACCAATACTTCAGTTTGTAGTATCATATATATAAAAAATAAGAGTTTATAGTACGTGACTTTCGTACAAGCGCTTTCTAATTACAAGAGTACATGACGGTTACAATTTCGGCTTCGACGAAAGGCGCCCAAGATTACACTACGTCCCACGAAGCAAATACTAAATCGTTTTCCGGACAAAAAATGAGCTACAATTGACTATTTCCTCCCCTTAAAATGTGAAAATTAAACGATGTCTAGATAATGTTTCCTTCAACAAATTTTTAGAATGGATGGAAAATGACCTTTGTGGTAAACCTCAAGCTGATAGAGAGTGTTTCATTTCGCCGCTTGTTTCTAAATAAGAAATAAAAAACGACATTTCAATAATAATGTCGTTTGAACTCTTAAAATATTCATTAAATACGAAGATAACTCTACGTGATCTCAAAGGATTTCCCATTGAAATAACTGCACGCAAAACTTCTCCTAACAAAAGATCCTGGTCTCATAGAGGGAAATCATTGAATCTTCTATAATATGAATCGAATTCTCTGGCAGGAATCCTCTTGGGGAGTGTGAGGTTCCGAAAATGCTCGATGCTTACCCCGACGGTTTGATAACAGATTTCATTCAGTTGTTGACATCACGGAAAACAAACAATTTATTCATCCTTATCAGAATAAATATCTGCCCTCGAATCTATTAAAACGGGCGACATAGGCAGGTGTCGTTGACAAAGTGACCATAAATTACTTTTTCAAAACGGCATAATGGTAAACTGCGCAACATTGCAAGAAACGCCTGATAACATTCACACTCAAGTGGAAACAACGAACAAGCTAGAAGGAGTAGCGATAAAGGTACGTAAATATATTTACACGCCTGAAGTGCAGACCTAGCCCTTAACCAAAGTGAGCCAAAGAGGAAAGATTTATAACTCCGGTAAGCCTTGCCTTAATAATAACAATAAATTCGCTTTCCATAACAACAAATCACATTGCTCGCGGATTGAAGCCGCCCTTTCTCGTTGAAGGTCAAATTCAGAAACGAACCTAAGCAAGCGGTCTTTTATCCGTTTATTAGCGTTTTGCCAGATTTTTCTGTGCGTGTTTCATAAACACGAGTCATTTAACTCATCCGATGTTGAATATAGGGCTGTTTTTTGGGGAGAACAACCCAGAGACAAAACCATTTAACACTGGATTGATCGCTTTCGTAACAGGAGCGCGATCAGATTCAACTGACCCTAGGCTGTACGAGTTAGTTGTAAGAGAAACTATATTGCACTTTTAAAAAGAACTGCTATAAGCAAGCTAAACCACTGACACGCAAGTCGGAGGGTATCATGTTCCTGCTCAGTCGATCATAGCTAACAGATTATCAACAGGGAGTCCTGCAGACCAAGAAAAATCATCTTTCCGCTGAAATCTCTAGACTCCGACAGAGGTCTCGTGTCTCTTGCAATGTTTTGCCACAATACTTTTGGAAATTTAACACGTTTTAGTAGTTTTGTTGCTGACGAAGACAATGTGATCAGATACACGAGTAATGAATTATCACCCAGCATTACTTCCTTGGAAACAACCGCGCACGCAAGGTGAAAACGCATACCGCATTAGCCTTTGAATATCAAGATTGGCGTTTACAAAAATCATTGCATGTTATGGCGAAAACTGAATCATTCCATTTATAATGAACAAGTACCGGGTAAAAATTTTCACTCGATCCTGACCCTCGCAAGAAAAACATAAAATCAAACTTGTGTTCGGGGAATCAAATGCTCTGTGACAAATTATGTGAGTGGGCAAAGAACATGCTCCAATTAGGAACATCTCTGATTACTACTAGTCATTTCATTCTTGTCATGGCTTACAACCTGAAGAGCATGGCAGGGTAAGTACTTTTGACCAATGCTAGTTGGCAAAAATAGGAAAACACTGAAAAAAAAAAAATGGTTTTGTAAGAAAAGGCAACACCCCTTAATAAGCCAAAAAATGCTTTTACTAATACAATAAAACAAGACTGTTTCTTCTCTGTTAGTTTTCAAAGCAAGGTAAGACTTAGGACTTGTGATCAATGATGATAAAAATAGAATTGTTTTGTGATCAGCAAAGCTAACTCGTTTAATTTGCAAAAGACAATGTCTGACGTCAGTGAATATTGCACAAACTTTGACAATGAATTCTTTTACTGATTTTCAAAACGATCCATGTAAAACCGTGTTTTTGATTCAACAAATGCATGGAAAAAATATTTTACTCCGTAAATGTTTTCAAATATTAGGCACAGTTAATGAAAGAAAAATATTTTTAAAAAGCAAAATTATTTCAACCAGGTAGTAATTCAACTGACAATTGATTTGCAGAGGAAGATTATCGCTTGCCTGGGTCGAAAATAGTTATTTTTTGTCACAGACAAATGCTGAATAACTGAGGAAGACATATCTACTGGTAGGTAATTTCAATAAAAAGAGTTATATAATGAAAATAAGATCGTTATCATTAGAGTTGCAATTTTTAATATCATGTAGTGTCGTTGTGGAGCCAAGAAAAAGAACTGAACATGTTTGGCGGCATGTTCAAGTGAAATAAATCTAATTTGATTGTTATCCAGCTAATAACTGCTATGACCTTTCATATTGCTAGTTGTCAACGAAATGATAACCCAGTTTGAGTCGACCCTTGTCAAAAACACTGCAAGCACCAAACTCATGTTATGTCTTCCGGTCCTGTCAGATTTTCACACTGGTGAAATTTGAAAACAGCAGGAAAAGGAAAAGCAATCTGAATTTGAAATGAGAACGCTGGTAGCAAATACTGCAATAACACGTTTCGAGGTGATCTCTTTCATAGTTCTTCTTAATCGTCCTAGGTTGTTTTTCATTATTTTGAGCACTGGTAACCTCTTATTGTCTGAGTAAATGCCCTGATATTTGTCTTCATGCATGGAATGTCTCTAATCTTATAAGCGAGCGGTTTTATTCGAGTGGATGATAACTGTGAGGTTCAATGCCCAAAGAAAATACCCGAACATATGTAGTTTCGAAGACAAACCAGATTTGTTGCCTTCATTATACTTCAAATACTTTTTACACATGGCCACACTGTGTGAGAAATCTCAGCCACGCTATGGAACATCAAAGCAATTTAGCCTGCGTTCAAAGAAACCTTAACTTAGAGGATATCCCAGCGGAGTGTGCCTTTCTCTTAGTGTATTTTCATACTACATTTATAGTTTACACTTAACAAGGTTGTCTTCAGCCTACCGAAAACCTAACAGACAAGTTGTCTCCTAGGTTTTCGGTAGGCTGAAGACAATCTTGTTAAGTGTAAACAAAATGACCCGAAATAACAGAAAAGACTTGTCTGGCACATCTATTGCATGCGTACTTCCTTTTTAGTTCATGCATAAAATACGGTTGCCAACCCTTATAACCAAATATGGTAAATGGACGATAGGCGTATTTACATTATGATTCTTTTCAGATATGTCCAGGATTGAACGCTAATGAGATTCAAATTCCTTTTGATAAGCATCACAGAGTATCCTCATTAGTAAAATGTCACCATAACACACAAAATTTTGTCAAATATGAAGTAATATGAAAATGTCAAATAACCCTGCCAAATATGAAGCACTAATTAAACAATACTTGCGTTCAATCCTGGACATAAGTGATTCTTTTACATGACATGACTGAAAACATAGAATATTTTTAGCACCTACCTGTCAAAACGAACAAAACGCCAAAATTAACTAAGTAATTTGTAAAGTTGAATAAATCATTAAATGGAAAATACGTCACAATATGAAAAAAACCTGGATTAGCACAAATTACTGGCACAAAGTGATTTACCTAAAATTTCGAGAACTGACTCAATTTCGCTCGGAAAATGGAAACCTACTTTAAACATAAATCATTCAGGCCGACTTTAATCAAGAACACGTGTTACTTTATATTTAGAGGAAGCTTGTGCATTCAATAATGGATTGAAGATTTTAAATCAACAAAATGAATCTTTGAGAAGCCAACACTCAAATTTCGTGTAATTCTTGCTACGTCCACGTAGTTCTGAGATCTACCACTTCCGTGATCTTTCGTTAAGATCTAGCTTGGGAATCACCAACCGGTTGATTCAGAAAAACTTGATTAGGTGATACTATAGTAAGATAATAAGAACTTTAATGAGATAACTATTCTATTCCTGACACTTGGTATATGCGACATGATTACAACCAAATCCGTATTACATGATGGGCTGGTTATTTCTCATCCCGTATTCAACGCGCGATCCATCGTTGCTAAGCATACAATAAATATTTAAAAGCCGCCATTCATCATGACTTTGTAACAAAAACAATAGACGAATTTTGCGTTTTTCCTTTAAAAAAAGAATGAAATTTTTAATCGTACGTGGTTGTGTATGAGAAATGTAACTCAAAGTATTAGAATCGCGTGGAAATTACTACGATCAAATGAGACTTTTCATTAATTTTTTACGTCACAGAAGTGGGCTAATGCGTCAATGAGAAAATAATTACATCATTTTTCCTACACGTTTAGAAAAATCTATTGGATAGTTGAGCAAAAGACCAAAGGAACCTTCAATTTAAGCAAAACTTTAGGTTTTAGTGATTACTTTAGGTCCCACCAGTTCAGTTCTGAAAGAGACAGAGAGAAAAGATATGAGGAATCTTTTTTGAAGAAAAACGTTGTTGGCCAGGCGACCTTTTACTACAGAGGTAAGCGGATGATAAAGTAATTCAGTAAAATCGAAAGGTCAGTAAGCTGCTTAAAGCTTGGTAACATTCCATATTAATATTGTAAATTTTAGAGGTGAAAGCTTTAAAAAAAAACTGCACTGAATATCTCGATAGGGAGATGTCTGCCGAGTACACAAACGGCCCTGATATTCGTTGAGCGAATCCTATTTGACAAATACTAGAAGAAAATCCGCGATCAGTTAATTTTGATTCAGAAGAAAACGCATTTAAACTAGCGTATTCGAAATCACAGGGAGAAAAAGTTGTACAGCTTGCTGTGTATTAATGTTAAAACCGCCATGGGGCAAAATGGACCCGGGAGATGAGCAAAAATAGCGTAATTACTCTTGAAGCAATTATCTTATGAGACATTACAATCTGCACAATATTTTCGAGTCTTTGAGTGGAATATGCACTTATTTGCAGGCTGGACATGTGATATCCTTTAATCTTTAACAAGTTGCGGAGATGTTTTCTGGGCGAATTTTATGTCAAAACCGAATCGAAGATTCTGGAAAGACAAACTATGTTCAGAACTTACAAACGTCTGCAACATTTGAAATCGTTATGGTGAGTGTGGAAACTCAAAAGATCCGGTGTTCAAGAATTCTAGCACGTCGCTTTAATTGAAGAGAAACTGCAAAAATAATTGTCCTCAGATGTACATCTGCCGAGGGCGCAAATCGTACTCAGATGGAGGTATTTGACTCAGACCTGTGAACTTGGCCACTACTTTAAAATTTAATAGAGGATGCATAATCGACTGCAATCAATGAACGAACCGAAGCAAAACGAGAGGAGGTGTAGTTTTTTTGTCTTTCCTTTAATAAAACTGAGACAAGAGGTTTACTAGATGAGCTTCTGACCTTAGTGGATTTCGGTATACGATAATCTCACTTAATAGCGGACTTATAATTTGGAGTCAAGCCGTTATGTTATGGAGGTTTCCCATGGAGCCATACCACGGAGACTTAAAAATAAGCGTATTTGTTTATTCTTCTTCGTTGGACTACACAGATCTTGAGTGTGTCTTCTAATTACGAAAGTTCACGAGTCGTCGTAAGGAGCGGCGGTGTCCTGAAACACATATCGGGTCTTAATTAACAAATAGCGATCGGAGAAGTCAAAGAAAACAGTGGGGCATCGATTAAAATTGATCCATATTACAAAAGAATCAAGCTTGCTTTAAGCTTGCTTTCTTGATATCCTGTCGTTAACCCAAGACCATTAAGAGAGCCGGGTTTGTAGTCAGTCACAGCTTCGTATTTTAAGAGTAAGTTCTAGAAATTATGATCAACTTTTGTGCAACGCTGAAAAGCATTTTAAAATGCCAAGATTTCGCGCGCTTGTCCCACCCTCGACTTTTAGGGACGCGGCCAATCACTTTTCTAACTATCTACCCGAGTCAAGGCGAGTCGTTTCGTTCGATAGTACATCGACTTACTTAAACATTAGTGTTTCAAAAGCCGTAAAGGCGCAATTGTTTGTAGGTTAACCTTATATTAATGACAAGTTAGGGCGATGCACTTCACCACGAACTCGAAGTGCTGCCATTTCGAACCTTTTCAATTTATAATTCGAGTCAATAGGAACTCGAAACCTTCTGAAGCTCGAGGCCTCCAGCGCTGGACAAAGTGGATAAATTTTCTTACTCCACGAGGTGGTACCAAAATTTAGAATTTTAATTCATTACCCGCTAAATACTGGAACTGAAATTAACGGGGCAAACTCAAGGAAAAGTCGACCATGGAGAAACAATTCAAGTCGGGCGCGACAGAAATTATCACCATGCTGCATTTAACAGTAATTTTAACAAGTATTGATGGACCGGCAGTGATCTTGTCAACTCAGTGTTTTCTTCTCATAGCAATGTTTAAACAATGCGTTATGTGCCAAAATGCACAATACCCACACAGCGAAAATTAAATTTGAAGCCAAACGTTCTTGTTCAATTCTAAATGTGACATTTCACAAAGGCATTTTCAGATGTTCTTTGCTATCAAACTGGAAAAAGGGAATTCAAACTTGAAGGCACTAAACATTTTAGAGGGAAGAAAACACTGACACGCACAAAAACACATGATCAACATTCAGTTTCAGGTTGCACTTCAAAATAATAAAACAATACCGACAAACAGGAAAAAGCCACACTCCTATTTATAAATACTGTTGTATTCATATGGAGGAAAGTTTACACTAAAAAACTTTTGACAATGAAATTTATAAAAAGCGGAGGTACAATATTTATTTGTCATCCCAAAGTATTTTTATTCTAATTTCAATTTGCAACTTTGTAATTACAGAAAACCATTTTGCGAAGCTATTAAAGGAAAAATGCAAAGATTGAATTAAAATACAATCCAAAACACTACATTTTGCACTGGTCAGCTGACAATGGCTTTATAGTTTGATTCCATCAATTCTAGTTTCTAGAAACATCAAAAGGGTACTTGTGGACTTAGTATTCCATGGCGGCGAAAGGTTTCTGAGGAACTGTTTACAGGTAGTATATATTCCTTGTCGTAAATGTTCTCTTCAGTACAATTTAACAAAAATTTCTCACTGGGCATTTGAACGTGAAAGATTCTATTTCTATAGGACAGATAAAAGAAAAAAAAACAGGACTAAAATGAAATTAAAGTGTCTCCTACAATTCCCACCGGCTTTTTATAAATAATTCGATTTACACAAAGATGCCCTTTCGATTAGGATTTGCTTTTGTTATGAAATTGTCTAATTAATTTTCTGGAAGTACAAACAATGTCTACAGAATAACATATTATAATTACCTTTGTCCTAAAGGAGTGTATTCCAATGATATTTTTGCAAAAAAAAACTTAGAAGTTACTCGATCGAGTAACCATTTAAATACTGGTGTTTCCGGCAAAAGAGCGAGGTTATCGACAGCGTTCGTTTGCTTTACTTGTTGAACTTAAGCCTCGAATTGCCATTTGGTCTTGCTATAGGACACTACAAACAGAATATGAGACTTTCTCATAATTGTTTAAGCCACCGACTTCATTTACATAAACACAGGTTGAAGTAGATACAACAGAAATTTCCCCCCAGTCATTTCATTTTAAGAAACATGTTGAACTTTGCACTTACTGGTTTTGTTAAGTGAGCATTTAGTCGGGTTGTTTTTTTCGATTATTCGCTTCAGTGTTTAGTCATGACATGGACCAAACCTTAAATGAATATATTTATCAAACATCTCATATTCATAACAAAATGGAGGGTATAAGAGCAATCTAGAGTACGTTCTTGATAAAAAAAAATTATTTAAGCTTTAATCTGTTCTGCAAAAGGCTATCTCTTTCCCAAAAACCTACTTTTAGTCCAACCAGTTGTCAGAGCATGACTAGATCTAGAGGGAATTTTAACCAATATTTTGGAGAGTGGAAGGGGAAGCTGGGCGGAAAGACAGACAGCTTCTTTCATGACAAATTTTGCATTTTCTCGACTTCAACTACGGCCACCGGCCTTCGAGGCAAATTTTTTTTGGCATTTCGGTTTCTTAGATGATTGCTCAGGCTTCAAACTAACGTGAAATCTTTAGTCTAGGTATTGTCTTAAAACTCAAGAGCATTTTCTATATGAACGAGTCGTCAAAGGGTGATCTGACGCCATCTGATATTAAACCCATTTTTATACGTTTTGTTTTGCACGGCCAGCAATCCATCACTCCTGTCATCGCAGCTAACAATTAATAAGAAAACAACTGAAATTCGGTTTAATTAGACTGAGTACACCCAATATGGAGTTGCCACGATACCTCAGGTCCAATAAAGGTATGCTGTCAGTTGTCACCAGTAAGTTGCTTCACATACGACTTCCTCTACAAAGGCTAAAAAAAACTCACTTCTTGGAAGTCATAAGCATATGCCAATATTTCGGTGTCGCCTTGAAAACAAGCTTCAAAACATGTACACTCTTGAAAACACTTTCTTTCAGTTTACTCCAATGAAGTTGACATAAAGTAATGTTTGGATATGTGCCGGGAAATTTTGGACGTTTCAAGGCTGAGTACATTTCATGACACTTGGTCACTTCAATATGCACTCGCAGGGAGGTCTAATAATGAAAATTTCGTTTTGGTCCGTAGATAAGAGAGAATTGATGTAAGCTGGAAGCATCTCCATTCTATCACGTAGTGGCAATACACTTTCATGAAGGTAAGTAGATAAGGCTTCCTTATTGCATGTAATACCAATAAATTATTACTGTATTATTCCGCGCTGTAGGCCACTTGCGGACCATCCAACATTTTTATTCATGTTTTTATAGTGGTCGCCATGTTAAATGAAACATCAGATACTGAAGCAAGGCTTACACTGACCCTATTACTTCAGTAACAAAGCTGGAATCGCCAGTATTGGGACATACGATTCTGAGATAGTTCAACGTATAAATGAAAAGAGTAACTTGCAATGCGAAAGCTACTTCAAGTTCAACAAAGTCAGACGAGGTTTACAAAAATGAAATTACTTTACTCAAAATATTCAAAATATACGAACAGAAATATAAAAGAAATGAAAACAGAATCTGGTTATTCTCAAAGAAAAATAGGCTCTGAAAATAACGTAAATTGTGGCTTTGCTTCAATAAAAGGTAAAAAATTGTGCCTTTTAATATTTGAATCGAAAAGTTTAATTAAAATAAAAACAGCTCCTGGTTGTTTGCGCAACTTTTCCTTTATTAAATTTGAAACCTTTCATCCCAAACTCAACATATCTCCCCCTCGTTACTAATTATCTTTCACTCCTTTTAGTTCTAGCTCAGTTTTGAACAATTTGTTAAAACGTGCATCAAAAATATACAGAGTTGATGATTTAATTCATTGCAAGCTGTTGTCCCTTTGACAATGTGTTTCATTACCAAAAGAAGCTAACCGTCATTTATGTTGGGAATTAATAGATAGGAGAAGAGGAAGACGCAAGTTACTTGAACGAATCTTTAAATAAGCATTTCTTTAAACGTCTTGAAAATATATTTTATAATTCGTCTATGATTCACCGTTACAATAAGCTTGGTACCAACTCTCCTCGGTAGGAGAATAAAGTCCGTAAACACCAGCAGCTGCAGGTGCACAGCACGTGCAATTCATGAGTATTTTTCACTCGCTAGTTTCAACAACTGTGACTAGTATACGCAATGTCACTCACACTGCTGCCAGCAAAGTGCCTGAAAGTGACACAAGCCAATTTTGGCTCTACAGTTAACACCTGATCAACGACATGTGTGTACACAGAACGCATGAAAAGTACTTTCTACTTGAAATGCTGCCTGCGAAATATAAATTGGAACTCACACGTCCACGGCCGAGGGGTTTCGTCCACCGTTTCCAAATCGGATTCAGCAAACCTTTCCAAAAGACCAATTTCGATATACTAAAATTCAGCTTGGCAGCGATGCCTAGAGGACACAAACAAAGGGAATTGAATGACCATGTTTATTCATTTTTTTTGTTTGTGTCCTCTAGGCCTCACCATGAAGCTGAATTTTAAGATATCGAAAGTGGCTTATTCCTTATTGTGTTTTCCAGTAGCCAGTGAGAAGCTTATGCTTTGCATACATTGAACTACTTACATGTAAATCACATACTAGAATTGTCTTAAGAGAGCGCAAATTTCTTAAGTATTTTTACGCGAAAATGAAATTTTGTCTGGGTGTGTGCATCAATGTATACACAGAACATCTTGCAAAGTAACACGTGATCGCAAAATTTTAAACTCGAAAGCTGGACATTTTGACAAATTAATAAATTCCTCCCATGCAGAAAATCTGTCAATTAGTCAAATTTGTTCAGATGCTGACGACATAAGGGTTGATATTTTAGGCAGCGCTAGCAAGATTTTAACCACTTAGATGACAATGCTAAATTATTGTCAAGACCACTCTACAGTTGAACAAGGGACATACAATTGTTTAAAGTGTTGAAAAATATCTCAATACTTATTAAAATTATTTTACTCCGTTTTCACGTTAGCAAAGAGCATCGAAAGCAAATTAGCGGCCTTCAAGCAAATTCAGCGCGGCTTCACTCGTGAGTGTTGATTTGTGGGCTGAAATTTAATGGCGCTGCTAAAAAGAAGAGATAGGACCAACTTGCGCAACAAAACCAATATGTTTCCTATCAACCATCGTTTCGTTGGTCCTTTTTCGAACACAGCGCAAAATTGGGCGTCTTACCCAGCACAAACATTTTGACATGTTTTGACTGTTCCCCCTATAAATTAAGGAACTTCAGTGTTAAAGATGGTATAAAGGCAGTATACCCAAAACTAAAAATTCTCGACACCCCTTCATTAGACACATTTTCTATATTTCAGTTCACGTTGTCATTAGATAGATTTTAATTAGATTCTACATATATTGTCACATTGTAATTAACTACACTGCTACATCTTTCTTGCCACTATCTTGAAAATCATCTCCTGCCTTTTGGTATCACGGGGAGTGTCATTTGTATTTTCTCAGTACAGCACAAGGAATATATTTTTCACGTTGTTATTGTAAGATGGTTTTGAGCTGATATGCACATTCATTGGTATGCAGGCTACGTAATCATGCAAGGAAGTGACTATTCAAGGAGTTTGTCCGTTAGGAGTTGTCACTTCGACGGCATCTCCGCTTTTGATCACTTCATTTTGGAAATTTTGCCTTAGTGAATTTCCGTGTTTTTGTTTATTACATTTATTGTGTTGTAATTAACTATCATAGGGCCATTTATGTCTGATCAACAAACGAGACTGATGCCCCCTCCTAAACGACTAGAGTTTTCTTACTTATACCAAGTTTAAAATTGCTTTGTTTTCGTTTTACTGCAGAGTGATTAGACAACAAAAGACAGCACACTGGATATCATGCCCTTCTTCACAATTATTGTGTCTGTAAGCGTAACATTCACCATCGCTGTGGCACAGAAAGGAACCACAAAATCTGGTGAAACGCCATCGGAAGGTAGGCTCTTTAGAAAACCCACGGTCTAGTCAGATATTCAGTCATTAGAACCAGCGCTTCTCACTTTAAATTTTCTGGCGAAATACCTGTATGTGATTAGTAAAAGAAAAGTTCACTCCACTTGTGTTGCACCATTTATTATCCCGCACAAGGTGGTTTTAACTTCCACGTTATTGAATAATTAACAATTAGACTACGAGTCCGAGTTTTCTACGAGCAGATAGTCAACGAGGCGCAGCCGAGTTGACTATCGCTCCCCGGGGGGGGGGGGGGTACTCCCAGAAAAATTGGGTGGGGGTGTGCGGCCCGCTCCCCAAAACCCTTACCCTATTTATGACCAAAATCTGCGATATTCCCTACCCTATTTATGACCTGACCAAAAATTCGAAACCCTATTTATGACCTGAACCTTACATCAAAATCCTGTTTCAGACGTGCGTTATAATTGAATCCCTAGCACAGACCAAAGTTAAATTACCGTAAACATAATTTGTGAAGGACTTTTGTTAATTTTCTTTTGGTTTCTTAAAAACATACCCATATTGAGGCTAGAGTACAAAAACCATACCCTATTTATGACCAAAATGGCCAAAATCAGCCGAAATTGATACCCTATTTATGACTAAAACGGCTGAAAAACCATACTCTTTGGGGCCGCACATACCTATATAGTCCATATAAGGGAGTACCCCCCCCCCCCCCGGGTATCGCTCGTAGAAAACGAGGGCGAGTAGTCTAATTATTTTAGTATAAATTGGGAATTTTGAACCACGTTGCACAGCAAAATAATCAGTACTCCATGAATGTACTGTTCTGTAGCTTTCATTTCAACGGTCACACACTAGGGTTTCATTCACAGACACAAAAGTTACAACAATCTTGTACAACATAATAAACAGTACCACATGAAAGTACTGCTCATTAGCTTTCATTTTAACGGTCACACACTAGGGTTTCATTCACAGACTTAAAAGTTAGAACGATCTTGTATAGCATAATAAACAGTATCACATGAAAGTACTGCTCAATAGTTTTCATTTAAATGGTCACACATTAGAGTTTTATCCACAGACTCAAAAGTTAGAATCACCAAGTAGGGCATAATAAACAGTAGCATATGAAAGCAATGCTGAATAGCTTTCATTTGAATCCCACACTAGGTTGAAAGTTAAACTGACCACCTTACTGTACGAGAGTACTGATCAGTGGCTTCATTTGAATGGCCGCACTCTAGAGTTTTAGTATAAATTTACCGTAGTCTATTGTGAAACCGTGAATTTGATTGGCTATATTACCGTTTTCTATCTGCTGATAGACAACAGTTAAGCCTGGTTCACACTTGTGCGATAAGCGTAACACAAGCGACATAAGCATAAGCATAAGCACAAGAAAAAAGGAACATGTTCCTTTTTTCTTGTGCTTATGCTTATGCTTATGTCGCTTGTGTTATGCTTATCGCACAAGTGTGAACCAGGCTTTACGCATCAGTGCACATCGCGCATCACGTTTGAACCTGTTGTAACATAATAAAACAGTTCTTTTCTACGCGTTACTTGACATTTTTTTTCTTTTTATGCAATTAGACTACGGTAATTTTCTGACTATTACATAGCCTTTCTGATAAAATCAAATCCTTACACACTATGGGCAATATTAGAGTTTTTCGCTGCACGCGTGTGCGTAATCTACACACGCCATAAATAAGATGCACGAGTCAGGTGAATGAATCAAAATCAGCACACCGGAAGTTAAATGCTGCGTAAAATCGCGCGAACCGGAAATAAAATCTGCGGAAATAATTTGTTTTTAGCTCGAAATTTTGCTCGGTGACCTATCTTGATTGTTTGCATGCACGTACCATTCACGATGGCACTTCAACTATAAAAGTTTCGGGAAAAATTGTCTAGTAGAATTTTCTGTAAGCCGTAAAACACGTTTCCTTTAAGGTGGCTCAAAACAGTTTCCAGCACTTTCCAAGACGTAGATTTTGATGGGTCATAATTACCACACTTTATCAATTGATGCTACAATCATGGTATCAAAAAACTGCCCAATCACTAGTGAGCACGTTGGTATTATTTTCGTGACACAATATGTTACCATAGCAACACTATGACCTGCTAAAAACACCCTTAATTTCAGCTTTAAGCGCTTATATTTCAAAAACGGCACGGTGAAATTTTTTCTTCTCATGGAATTTTAATAAGCAAGATAAGATGCAACTTTTAGCAAAGTTTAAAAAAATTCTGTACATGGGGTTCAGAGCCACCTTAAATTTTCGAAAATTTAAGGTGGCTCTGAACCCCACGTACAGAATTTTTTTAAACTTTGCCAAAAGTTGCATCTAATCCTGCTTATTAAAATTCTATGATAAGAAAAAATTTTACCTTGCCGTTTTTTAAATATAAGCTCTTAAAGCTGGAATTAAGGGTGCTTTTAGCAGGTCATAGTGTTGCTATGGTAACCTATTGTATCACAAAAATAATACCAACGTGTTCACCAGTGATTGGGCAGTTTTTTGATACCATGATTGTAGCATCAATTGATAAAGAGTGGTAATTATGACCCATCAAAATCTACGTCTTGGAAAGTGCTGGAAACTGTTTTGAGCCACCTTTTACAGGTAATTCTACCAGATAACTTTTTTTCTTACTGTCTCAAAAGTTAAATAATTTAGGGAACTTTTCAACAAAGAAATAGAAATGGTAGGTCACCGAATTAGTTTTTCAGATAATTTACAAAACCTGAAAGTTAAAGAAAACTTTTGTGGACCTTGTACGTTTCCATGGTAACTGATATGACGTCACAAGTACCCTTAAAGTATAGCCCAACAATAAAGTTGCAAGGAGACACATAGTTTGTCCGCACCATTAAATATCCTTCTTTGTAATCTTCCATCGTTTCACAAACACTACAGCAACGAAAAATCCTTTCGAGCCTCTTTAATTTTCCTAGTAAGGCTAGTTTTATAGCATGCATTTAATTAAGAGTAAGAAAAATAATAAAGAAATTGGATGTGCTTGAATTGCAGTTAAATGCAACCTGCCTCTTGAGATTTCATCGGAAGAGATCAACATACGCAAAATCATTGCACACTCGTATCATAGTTTAGAGACATATCCCAACCAGGCAAAACTGAACAGCTCTGGCGGCTACAGGGCTAAAGGCGAGGACAATATTAAGGAGAAGTTTGTGATAGTATTATTCGACAATGAGACAATAGTAACAGGGATCGCAACCCAAGGATATGGGGATCCGGATATCAAAGAGTGGGTCACATGGTACTTTGTCAAACTCACTCGCCAAAAGAGCGGAGACGACGAGACGGAGGAATACATCTCTGGCAGCGATAAAAGGCCTAAGGTAAATAGTTTTCAATGGCAAAGTGATGGAATAACATGGCTGAAATTCTCAGTTACTGAAATGCTCTCAGAAGCAGTATCTTTGATTGAGAATGGACATAAGTAGTGCTAAGTAGCGTTATAAACAACACCTTTTAGGAACATTTAGGAAAAAGAAAGAAACCGGAGGCAACTGGGGTTTGCACGCAAAGTCCAATATTCCGAAGTGGAGGTGAATAGTAGTGGATCTTTACCGAGCCGCGAAGCATGTGGCAAGAGGAGGAAAACTTTGAAGTCCTGAAACGCTGCTATATCGAAATTTATTATTCATTCAAAATATTTCCCCGTTTCTGATTGGTTAAAACCACACGCTTAATTCACTATAACCAGCTGCTGTTTACCAAATATTGAACCAATGACGTCAAAAGTGCAGCCCGCTGCAGATTATTGGACCGTTGACTGAGAAAATCTGGGGACGAGGTTGTCTTATGTTTGGTGAGCGGAAAAAGAAAGAGCGAAAGGACGAAACTCTTTTAAGACCGAGGAAATATTTTGAATGAATAATAAAGCAATTATTGAATTCGACTTTCGTAGGATATGAAAAATTCTGCAGACCTCGGAGAGTGTTATCCACCTCGGCCTTCGGCCTCTGTGGATAACACCCTCCTTGATCCGCAGAATTCCCCATATCCTACTCGGCCTCATTCAATAATTGCCAAATATCCCACTAGTTTTTAGCTGTGTTATGGAACAGCTGTTAATCTTCTACATATGTGAAATTTAGAGTGGATGCAACGTTCTTGTAAAAGAAGCAGCGGAACACAACTCGGTCAGTGATATAAAGCGGGAAATACCAAAATTCGACACTATCTTACTTCACTCAAACTGGAGCAGCTTACAACGAAAATACTTGAGCAAACATAAACGCGTTGTGGGCCAAAAACATAAAAGATTTCGGGTATCCCTGACGCCATTTCCCTAAGCGACATCCACAAAAATCCTCGCAGCATGTACGCGCTTGTGCCACAGACGATGACTCAATTTGTTTTAAAAATACAAAAATTATCTCATATCATAGGGACAGACCCAAAACTAGAAATGGCGCGTGCTTAAGGTCTCCGTCCCCGATTATGGCTCCTGGTATTGCTTAATCCCACAAAATACTACTTTCATAGTTATGAGAAATTCGGACGTAGCCTACGAGCAGTATCACGTTCGGTGTGTCCCGGGCGCGCGCGCGCGCGGGTGAGCAGCTTCCAGCCGCGTGAAAGTGATCTCGCTTTCCTCTCGCCTCCTCAAAGGACATCTCTCTTACGGATCGTTTCGCTTTTGAATTCGCTCTTTGTCGCTCGCTCGTGTGCTCCCGAATTTGAGCCTGCTCGCAGGCTAATTCCATGTTCGAACCCAAACTCATCTTCATCACCATTATCCAAGGGGCCAGCATAACAAATAGTCCTGTCCATAGTACACAGGAGAAATTTGAAAACGGCGTTTTCGCTTTGAAAACGCATCAAATGTTTTTTGTGTAGTCTACGCCAGAGAAGTTTGAAAACGTGACAATCACCGGTTAGTTTGGATTTGTGTTTGAGGAAAAGTAGGCAGGGAAATCACATCGTTATAATGACGTCACTGGTTTCGAAAAGCTCTGTTTTCAAAATGTTTTCCGTCCACACCTAACCACAAATTTGGCGTTTTTGAATTCCTTCAGTTTAAAAAGCGTTTTCGAAAAGCTTAGTGTGGACGTTAGGCCTAAACGCGTTTTAAAGTTTCTCCGGCGGGGCCTAAGTGAAGTTCATAACTGTTACATCTCACGCTTTGAATCTGTAGCGGTTTCAAGGGAACACCGACTCGAATACAATTGTGAGGCACAACTTTGAAGCTGAAAACGTGAAGAAGGTCACCATCGAGCCGCAGTCAGACCACAATAACGTCGCCTACAGATTTGAACTTTATGGATGCACAATGAGTAAGTTGGATTATACTCAGAGAATGAATCAGTGCCGTGTTCAATGACAATACGAAATTACTAGCAAAGTCCTCGACTGGAGTGCGGACTTAACGGTTTTCAAGTGAGTGTCGTAAAACCAAAATCAATCGCACGAATTGTTTAAGCCAATCTGTTAACTTAGTAATGCAAAACAAAGGAAGTGCTAGTTATAATTACTTTCGACACTCATAATCAAGTTAAAACGCTAAATTCCCTCTTGTTGTACCACTTAGTCCTCTCATAAAAAGTAAAGTTCATCGGGCTCTCTTATGGGGGTTGAGCGATAGATGAGAATTGGTCGAGATTTTAACCTTCACCTTCGTTACTGAGCTGATAGCTGTGATCCGAGGTCTGTCGAGTTTACTAACAGCTGAAAAATGTGCTAAGATTTTGACTGATGGTTGGGAAGTTGTCTCAAAGTTTAACTGATAAGTTAGATAAACATGTAACTGATAACTTAGAGAACAGCACTTCATCTAGGCGATCGTTCATCATGTAAGCACACACGAGAAAGTGTACGAAAGGTAAAGAGGCATTAGAGCTAATGGAAGAAAAATGTTACAGCTTACAAAAGTCATCAGCCTGAGTGGGAGTCATCTACAGTCAAGTTTCAAGTGTTCGTCAGTCGATGGTGTTATCCGGGGGGGGGGGGGGGTACTTAACAAAGTTTAATACGGGGAGGCTCCGCCCCGAGGTCCAACCCCTTACCCTTTTATATACCATTTTGGCAGAAAAGTTACCCCTTTTATCTACCTTTTATTTTAAAAAGGTACCCCTTTCATATACCTACTTTATGAAGTTTTGTTCTCATTTCCATGTAGTCGGCTTAATGAATAAACTGATACATCCATAAGGGGCATCTCTTGGAAATACTGTAATTAAAGGCCCTTTCAAATACCTAAATGACCGATTTCCCTACCCTTTTATATACCTCAACTTGTGAAATCCCTACCCTTTTATATACCTGAAGCCTGAAAAAGGTACCCCTTTCGGGCGGAGCCTCCCCGTATAGGCCATTATAGGGAGTACCCCCCCGGGGGTGTTATAAGTTCTGGGGGTTTCATTTAAGGCTGAGCAGGGGGCAAATTGCCGTGACCGACTGAGAGAATGACATTGCCCTCCAGGTTTGACCATCCGAGGGAAAATTAAAGGTCATTTAAAAAACGTTGCCCGCCTGGGAAAACCAGTTTACCTTTTACTGGAAACCTAAATAAAATCCCTCAGAAGTTTGATCTATTGAAGCTGATTGGTCAGTTTTGCGTTCTAGACTTATCACATCATCGAGTGACAAACACTATTCACTTGACTCTGAAGATGACTTCCGCTCAGGTTGTCGAAACGTCAGTCAGCAACAACAGTTAGTTACAGATCTAAACTCACCTGGACGATCACACTGTACGAATCACTCAGTGATACTCATGGGTTGAAGCCATCTATCATGTTATGTTATGCTTGTTTGTTTGTTTATCCACAGAAAGGTCTGTGCTGCTACACTTCCGATGGACCAATAAAAGCTGCACGTTGGATATGCTGATAGACAAAAAATCCGAAGAGTTCAAAAACATTGAAGCAAGACTTGCGAACGAGGTAGAACTGTTATTTTTGTCACTGCCTTTAAGACTACCTTCCATATGCGCTTGCTTACAGGGTGTTTTCTAAATAATTATATTACAAAGAGCTAAAAGGAGCGCTTGTTCACCTAACAGACTATTTGCAGTTCATGATTTCACGCATGTCCATCAAGTGCTTTAATTGTTTGGCTTGTTCCTTGGTACCAATAGTA
>JAHPZR010028089.1:75000-78718 GCA_019787425.1 Platygyra sinensis
TGGATTTCTGGCGAATCACGGAGTCACCTCTTCAGCATTTATATCTACAGAACCTCCTCTGGATAGTATTCTTAAAGGGTACCACAGATATCTTAAGCTGGATGCCTCAAGCTCGTTTGACCCAGATGTACCAAAGGCTAACAAGAGTGGCCTGAGTTATACTTGGCTCTGTGCAAGAAAGGGTGAGCGCTTTTGGAAAACATTGCGTTACTTCCAGTTGTCACGCCACAAGTAGATAGCAAAGCTTCGGATGAGAAAAGGGTGTTATGGCACAGGCCCTGGAAAGCTAAACTACACAGAGCCCAATGCTGTGTTGTTCTTGGTTCAAAATGCAGCCAAGAACTTATGTGGTCAAACTGATTGTGGGAAAAGACAAGCGAGAAGTAAACGTTTCACTTGAATTTGAATTGGAAAACCTTCAAATCGCTTTGTTCTAGAAATAAGGTAAGCCTGTCACAGTAGTACGCTTATCTGATAATCATTTTGTTTCATGTTATTCAATAGAAAACAATCAGCTCTCTTTGTTTACCAAGCGAAGTGCAAAAATTCGAGAAACGCTGTAAGAATTTAAACATACGTTAATATTGCGTAATTTTCCCCAGTTGGTTAGAGAACAGGAGCCATGGAAACAGTTCGATTTCTACTTTGACAATGTTCGATGACGAAATTCATGATCAATAACAAGGCTGACACATGAAGCACTGACGTCAATTTGTTAAATCTCCCTCTCTTTGTTGCACCTTATATGTAAAATATCTGGAGTGTAACCACTCATCTTTTCCTCACAGATGCAAAAGAAATTGCAAACAGCCGAAAGTGAATCCCTCCGGAAAGAATGTTTTTGAAGGCACCTGTAACGGTGAAGCCTGCAAACAAGCCAAAACAAAATTTCGATGGTCACTTTATCGGAAAGAGAGATGATGGAGACATTCCAGTCAGTCGATATAAGAAAAAACGAAGACCTGGCTTCTTCTGGAAATCAACGGAGATAAGCTCGCAGAAGGCGCTAACTATACCCTAGAACTTCACGGAAATTTAACTGAAAAGATCAAAAGTGCGCTCGAACACACAGTTTCATCACAAATGAGTCTCCCAGAGGGGGGAATTGCACCGTTGATAATCTGAAGGGATAGTATTGGAGACGAATTTTACATTCTCGTGTTTTGGTTGGCTTCACACAGAAAAGGAACTAGTCTACCAGTTTGGCTACACGTCGAGTAGCGGAGCTTACGAGATTCTTCAGGAGAGCTCGCAGAGATTTTTAAGGACTAATAAACTTCCTCTCGGCGACTCAAAAAGGAAAATATCGTTCAAGTGGACATTTACGTCAAGGATAAATGGGGAGGATTTGGTTTCCAACGTGTTGAAGTCAAGGTGAGTTTGGTCTTTAGTGTAATCATTTTAAAGACGTCACGCGTTGCGAGACGAATGTACGGGAAATCTCAACACGTGCTAGGGTATTACACATTATGCCGCATTTATTTTTTGAAAAAGAATATAGAATTATGCCGGAACAAGAGCGTTTCTGGGCCCTTGGAAGGCTAAGGGTAATCTATTAACAACCTGGTAATCTAGACATGAACTTGAGAGAGCCTCCGAACTAGGCGTCAGCAGGCAAGAAGGTTTTGCCAATTAAACACTCTTCTGCTTTACGTGAGCGATTCTTTCCATCTACTACAAAACGCAGTTCGTGATAGTCAAGCCAGAGCAATGGAGATTGACAAAGAGGCGTCCGCTCACGCTTCATGCAATATTATGCAGTCATATTATCCGTATTTATGTGAGCATAATGGAGCATAATATTGACGCTTTTCGAACATAATAGTGAGAATTTTGAGCATCAAATTTGAGCATAATGTGGAAAGCCCTACAGGTTGCAACGTGCTTGTGACATCGTAAAACATTAACATTGGACATCGAAAAATATTAACCCCACCTGAAGCGGTGGAAGACGTGGAAAGGTGGCAAGAGAACACATGTAACAGGTGAAAACCGCGGGGAAGGCAAACATGAAATGTGATTGGCTTCTCATCTGGGACCTTCTCTACAGAAGCCACCGGGTGCTCGTCGATCTCTGAAAACATTCCAAATCCACCTTACTGTAGATTTTGTTTAATCAGCAATATTGTCTCTTCTATCATGGTGCGTATTTGTTTGTTAGATTAGGCAGTGGCTAAACAAGTTGTGGTCGCTTGGCGTTTTCTAACGACTTTGGATGTTGGCTTTCCGGGGAAGGGAAACTCCCATGTGAGAACTTCGTGGAAATCATGAATTTTAGTCTTACTAAGGATGTTCAGAACAAAACCATACTACTTTTAAAATTTCACTCGAAGAAACAATAAAAATCGCTGTCATTTCCTTTTAAAGTGGCATCTTTTAGGAGTCAGATAAAGCTCGGATCACTCCCAGATTGGTCTCCTTTTGGGGTTAAATCAGTCAAAGTTCCCAACGATCATCTCCGATCCTTTCACATTGAGCACCCCAAGGTGAATTGGCCCAGCGAACTCCCCGTGTACGCGTTACCTAATAGACTGCAAGCGAAGGAACTCACTTAACCAATGACACAAGGAAGTAAAAGAGTGTAAAAGCCAAATCGCAGTGTTACATGAAACTGTAAACTGCAAAAGAAAAAAGAAACGTGTACAAAAACCTGAAGGTCGTTTCAGCCTCTTTGAAAGAAATATTATCTGAAAATGTGCTTTGTTTCTTCTACAGGTTCTCTCGAGCCAAACAATAAACGCGACCACTCTGTACCGATACACCGTGGGAAATGAAAGCGAGATTGCCAAGCTATTAAAAAATAAAGATGGAGGCAAGAACGCCATGCGATTAGCAAACACTTTGTTATCCGTGATGTCTGAAACTTCAGAGGAGGAACTGAAAACAGAGGACAAAATGAAGGTAAAAATTGTAGGATTTCTACAACGAGAAATTATTCACCTAAGTAATAGTCTGTCATTGTTCCCGACTGCTTGATGCACTTTAGGTGGCCTGATTTGATAAGCGACAGCTGTGTTTGCAGGATAAGACTTCATGTAAGGCATAGTTTATGCTACTTGGTTAGACACTTAGCTTTTGTAACGGTGCGTCCCAAAGACTTGACAAGGACAGTCTACAGGACGACCCAGCTAGTCTACGGGCGCGCTAAGAAAACAAATTAACAAAGTACAATCCACATTTGGAAAAAAAAATATTAATATGTATAAGGATCATAAAAGGCGTTTTTGCGTGTTTTCTTCGTAACTAAGTCATGCTGCAATTGAAAGGATTATCGACTGACGCGTGGAGAGGCAAAATGCAAAATGTAACAAAGGGACTGCGTTCTTTGTTTGCTTGTTTGTTTGTATGTTTGTTTGTTTGTTTCCCGACGTTAACTGTTTTATAGTTAATGTTTTGCACCCTGGAGTATCAGTAGTTCATATTATGTGATCGTCCGGGTCAGGGTAGTTTTGAAAAGGACTGTTGTTGGTGATTAACAACAGTTATTTTTAGAAGTACCCTTACCCGGACGATCACACAATACGAACTTTTAACTGTTTTCTCTGCGTCCTGTTTAGTTCAAGGACGAGATGATTAAACATTCATCAAAGGTTAAAGTCGATGACCTTCAGGGACTGATTCTCGTGACCTCTGTAGTGGCCAGTGCGACCGAAAAAAGCGAAGAGCTCTCAGAGGAATCCCAGGTAAATGAGATGAGACTTTATTGAACCCTCCCCTA
>JAHPZR010028090.1:0-11287 GCA_019787425.1 Platygyra sinensis
TTAACTGGTCACGGTCTTAATTTGTGTGATTGCTGCGTTCGGAAGAACGCGAAAACAACCGTACCGTTTCGATTCAAAACGGTGGAAAATAGACTCTCCCTTCCAAAAAACTCCTTTTTGAGAGCTTTCAGTAGCCAAACTCAAGCCACTCAGTTCAGTGCAAAGAACTTTATTTTCGGTTTTTAATTCTTCTAAAATCTTCTAACACGTATAATATTTCTACCGTCTTTTATTGTAAGTTGTATTTTCAACTGTAAGCCTTTTATGTTAGCTTACTAAAAGGAGCCGATTCTTATTTTGTATTTTCTAATAGAATCGTTATTATTTATATTATTTATCGTCAGTTATTCGACTTGTTTTTGATCGTGGTGTTTGGTTAGGCAAGAAAACACACACGATATTCTAGAGAACACACATTTCAAAAAGTGGAATATTTAACTTCAAAAGTAAGGTCGTTAGTACTAGAATCGACTTTTTATAGCAACGCAAAGATTAAGTATAAGCGGTTTTCATAGCATTCCATTCCATGAAATTCTGCTTGGGAAAATAAACCGGTAAGCGAAGCGTCAAACATTTCGTACGTGTTGATTTCAAGGTTAACTAAACCATGTTATGAGGTATTACACCGGCTTTCTTGTTCGATTGATAAAATTAAAAATTCAAACATATTTTAAATCAGTCGATTGATCTACTGCCGCTCGCCTCCCTGAATATCAACCGAAACTACCAGGCTAAGTATTCAAAAGATGTTCTGGCATTTGTTTTAGATAATATTCAAATCATTTTGCGCGAACCAGCTCTTCGATCTCCTTTTGTAAAAATCTTATATCATGAAATTTTGGTTCTCTGGCGTCATACAACGGAATTACCAAGCCTGAATTAATCATGATATATATGACAGTCATTTTTATACGCTTTGCTACCAGTTATACACTTAGTAGTAAGAGAAATAAGAATTAAAAAGTAGGTTTTAATTCTTTATTTTTAAAATTTTCCACTTTTCATCTATTTTCTTGTGGAATACTTAGAACAATCACATGCACATTCATCTTGCTTCTACCATGCAGACAAATATTGGTATTACCGGTCGTCAAAAGCAGTGATATTGACTCGTGTTTTCACTGAGTGAGCCATATAAATATTTTTTTGTTTCTGGTGCCAAAAATAGTAAGCAATATATTTGTGCAAAGATTGCCGAAATGATAGATGAAGCCTGAGACGTTTTAAAACACGTGAATTTGGCAATGTAAGTGTTAAAGCCAACACTACGTTAAGGACTTTTGCCAAAATTGAGATTGTTACTGTAAATACTTAGCACCTAAAACTATACAAGAGCAGCTGAAAGACGCCGACATAAGTCTGATACCTTAACTAATAACCCACAACAACTGCTTTCTAGAGCTTGAAAAACAATCAAACATGTGTATTACGTAATCAACACATAGTTGAACAGCGCCGTTGCATACCTGGAAAGAAAGATAATAAAAACTAAAAGAGCATTCAGAGAGACTTTTGGGGGAATCACGTTTGAGAAGTCAGTGCATATTATATGCAAGCCAATGTGTTCAAGAGTGGCGCCAAGTCTATATTTTCAGAATTTTTAGGTATATGTATCAAGAAATTTACATCCAGGGACACTGGGAGAGGCCAAGAGTCCCTGACGCTTAATTAAATGATTTGTATAAACCGTTGTACAACTTAAGAGAGTTGCTCCAGATTATCCTGCCCATTTGTGTTACTTATTTTATCCAACTTTCAAGATTAGATAGTTAAAGCTTGCTTTATTAGTCTAACAAAACAATGAGATTTTTCTAATTTGGAATTGAGGTTATTTGTATCCAAACGGCAGTTACAATATAACTGTGATACAAACCAGTTATGAAATATCCACGTGTTGTTTACTCTCTATAGCCTTGCAGATTATTTTTATTCACAGTCATAATCTATACTTGTGTTTGTCACCCAGCGGTCGTGTTAGAAACCTGGGTTATCGTGATTATCATACAGAGCTAATGTAAATATCTCTCGCGTATTTGTCGAACAAAAAAAAAAAATCATATATTAAGAAATCGTAGCAAGGATACTTTCGCATATTACAACAACAACAATAACAATATTTATTAGCTCACACTTAAACTTATTACAAAGGATCGTTATTTATTGTATAAATAGCGAGAATCTTAGTTAATAAACCCTGCAAATAGAATTCTATATGTGCTGTATTTTCACATGTGAAAAAGCGATACGTCCAATCAACTTCGCGTATAGCATTCTTCACATGTGAAAATATAACCAATTATCGCCCAGAGTAGAATGGCTTAACCAATCAGAGCAAAACACTCAAATGGCTTCCCAGAAGCGTGGTCTTGAAATCATGATCAGCGCCCGCTTGCAGTTTGTGTTTTAACAACATGGCTTCGGCTTCCCGTTTTAGTTGACTTTCGGAAACAGCAGCGGAATACATCCAACATCTTGATCATTATAATTAGCACTTCAGCTTCAGCCAACAGTCACCTCAGCAAGTCTTATCTCTGTTTCAAGGGCGAACATTCAAGGAGGAACATTTCTACACACAGCGTAAGTCAACAGAGTCCGAATTTGTCTTTGCACAGCGCCAAGCGTCGTCATGGACAAGCGAAAAGATTTCACACTTTGTGTTTCAATACGAATTCCCCGTATTGTATTTTACGTTGTGTAGGCTCTTTGTCCGCTTGCTGCTGGATGGGAAAGCGAATTTGTTTATTATTACGTTCGCTCATTTACATCAGTCTTGAATTTTTTGCTGTTCTACATGTAAGCGACATGTAAGGTTATATCATCGGGGAAAAATAAAAATGATTTAACTGAAGTATATGTTTAATTCTCGCTATATATACAATAAACAAATTACAGCATAGAAAGTGCTTTGTACCGATTTTTATTCTCTCGTTGCAAAACTTTTAAAACTCACTCGTTCGCTGCGCTCACTGTTGCGTTTCGCAAAGTTTTGCAACTCGTGAATAAAAATCCGTACGTCGCACTTTCTATGAAGTAATCTATTTGTACATCATAGGTTGATTAAGAAGAATAATAGGCCTTTTGCAACAGTTGGTCACGTGACCGATAATTTATAAACTTTTAGCTACAGCAAAATGAATTTCAGAGCTGGAAAGAGCATGTTTTAAATAACCAGGACACCAATTTTCAGACCAATGCCTTATAAGGTTGAGATTTTATGACGATTTGAATATTGCAAAAATTAGAAGGTTTTGTATGGAAGCGAGGAAGCTTTGCCCTCCAGCAACCTTTTCTGCTATTAATCATTACCAAAAGAAGCTGCCGGTATATAACCATTGGAGATAGAAAGAGGGGTAAAATATTAGGAAAAATGGAAATTTCTAGGCCCTTACATCGAAAGGCAAAGATTTTATGGCAGCTTGAAAACTTGCAAAATTACAAGGATTTGTATGGAAAACCACTGGAGCGTGACTGGAGGGCAAAGCGACTTCTTTTCATACAAATCCTTCTATTTTTTAACGTCCATAAAAATTCCCCCTTAAAAGATATAAACCTGAAAATTTGCATGTAAGCTTATTTGGAACTGTTCTTTCCATTTCTGATAACATTATGCATTACCAATGATTTATCAGTGTGTTCTTGAAAAGCACGTCACGTGACCAACTGTTGCAAAAGGCCTATTAAGAAGGTAATTTAGATAAATGGAGCCTAGAGGCTCCATTTTAGATAAATTTAGCTTAAATTTAGATAAATGGAGATAAATTTAGATAAATGGAGCCTAGAGGTTAAAGGAACCCTAAGGTTTTCGAGTTAAGCTCTAGTAAAGTTAGTATGTGAATCGAGAAGGATCTTGATGACGTGTTTTAAAGAATAAGTTCCATGTGATAATCACGTGACATTTGCATGTGCAGGGGTTCCAAGAGACCCAGTCCTTCGTGCCACTAGTTGTCTGTGAAAATTGTGATTTTTCTGCTGTGAATGCATTTGGACACAAAAAAACATGACGTGAAATTCTGATGCTCCCTCAGAAAATAATAAACTTAATCAAAGCTCCATAAACGTTAGATAGCAGTACAAGGCTGCTTTAAATTGCAAGGACTCCTGAATATTAGACCATGAACATTACAAGTCTTCAGATTTTCTCCTCTCTGTTTGTCCTGCGACTCGACTCAATATAATATTTCAGACAAATTGTAATCTGATTTCTTTTGTGTTTCACTTCTTGATGTTTTGGCAGTTTTAACATGCAGGATTCTAATGTGCACCTAAATTTTCCACACGTTGTGTCTTCTAAATACCAGCTGACAATTTTTCGCGCTTAAAATTTCTTGGGATAACAAGCCCACCCGGAAAAATGAACCCACCAAAAACCCTTTTGAAAAAATAAGCCAATTATTATAATAGCTTGTTGTAGCTTTTTGTATTATCTTAGTTTTATCTTTACTTAATTCTTTACTTAATCCTTTGTAAGTAGTCTTTCTTTCTTTCTTTCTTTCTTTCTTTCTTTCTTGTTTTCCGTTCTGTGTAAAACAATGTAGTATTGGGTTGTAAGTTATGCAAGAAGTGTATTGTATCTTTTCAGTGTAAGTATTGTAATTGTTAATACATAAATGTCTGGATATATGAAAATGGTGCAAAAGAAAACGATTTCACCTTGATTTCACTGCCTTTTAGGCCGCCTCTAAACCATGTAAAAGGGCTTAAAATAGAGAAAGGACGACAATGAAAGGAAGATAAACGGGTGCAGGAAGAGAAAAAGGACTGACTCTCCTTTCAATTTTTATATCGTCGCCTTTGGAGCTTAGCGCGCGAATTCAATTTTCTAGCACCGTTTTCATAAATCCAGACATATAAATAAATACCAAAAAATATATAGCTTAGAAAATATGGTTCATTATAGGAACTATACAGTATTAATGTTACTCTGTTCCCTGGATTAAGGATCTAAAATTAATTTGTCTGGGTATTTTTTGTAGAAAAACAAGGCAGACAGCACAATTTTCAAGCACTTGACAGGAACTAATGGCTTCCACACGTTTTCCTCGCATAAATACTACAGGGAGATGCTGCACGACATGTATATAGCGCTGAAAAAAGACGGACTGCCGAAGAAAGGAAATAAAACATGTCGGCTTCAAAAGGGCTCTCAGTTTTTGATCATTTAATAATAACCAGTTCTCCGTACTGGTTGCCATGAATTCAACCAGATCTATTTTAGAAATTATTTATCAGAGAAAACTAATATTTATTGCTATTGAATGTAGGAATGTTATACATGAATGAAAGTAATAGTTGTGGAAATAATTACGGTTTTAAGATTGCAGATGGATGTTTGAAAAAAACTAAACAAAATTACTGAAAATGGTTAAATGAAAAAGAAAAAAGTGGGAAAAAGATTATTTATTACTTACAGTCCAAATTTATAAAGGAATATAATTTTAGCAACTGGATGTTGTAACTATCTTGAGTTTTCTTTAGGAATAAATTATTTCCATGTGCTTAAAAAATGCATTAATCACAGTAAATCTCTCCCTTATGCTCCTCGTCCCGGCTTCTCAACTCCTCGCGATTCGATTTTCAGCCTCCGCCAATTGCAAGCATAAGCCGAGCTCTTAGAGGTCTCTTGTCTTAGTTCTCCTCCTGGTGGTCTTTGTCGGCCTTCCTCAGCCGGCACTGCTTGCCCTGATCACAGCAATGTAAGACAAACCACAGCTCACGCCGGAGGAAACTAAGCTCGTCCCAGTTTCCTCCCTGGTTCTTTCTGCTCTTCAAAGCTACTTCTTTGAAGAAAAAGACAAGAAGAATGATGAACTAAAATTTCTCACGCAAGAATATTCACCACCCCAAGCCCTTTATAACGAATATTCCTGCTGTAAGACATTGGTGAACTAATCTTGCGTAAAAGCATTCTCTGGTTAAGACTTTGTTATGCGTGGTTCATTTCCACCTGTTACAATCCCCCCAGCAATGCCCCGGGACAAATCCAGCCCTTCGTGTCCAGGGATGGAGATTTGTTTGAGACAGTCTTGTCCCAGGGTTATAATTAGGTGGCGGAGTAAATGAAAAAAATTGCTTCGTGCATGTGGTTTATCAAGCGCGATGGGACGCTCCGCTTGCCGGACGTAAAGAGGTTTTTTGTAGGAAAGCCGGTAGAGTAAGTTTCGGCTTAGCTGGAGCAAAGCAGTCTTCCAAATTAAAGCCCGAATTTGAAGGTACGGCGAGTGTAATTTGATACTAATTGCAATTTAAATGTGTTAAATGCGGAATTAAGTCTCGCGGTAGTGCGATCATGAAATATTGTCCAACACACCGGATGTGACTGATTTCTTTTGTTTGTAATAATATAGTGCCTTAATAGGAAGTAGTCAATAATGTAAATCACGAGCCGCAGGTGAGTGATTTACGAATTCTTTTCGTATACTTCCAACATCCCAGTGGTTTATATGCCTGTAAACCATAGAAACTTGTGGTCTATTGCTTTTATATAATAATTCAAAAGACGTGCCATTTTTCCATGAGTTTAGTGGCACAATAAACCATAACTGATTGACCAATCAGAGCGCGCACATTAATTTGGTTATTATATAACGCATTAGTGATAAAGCATTATAATTCTAATTAAGACTGGTTTTCTGATTTTGTAATATGCTTTTGGATTTCTGGCTTGGCCCACAAATGAAGCGAGGAAAAGGCGCGAACATAATCGTATATTAAAGCTTTATTTAAAATTCGCAAGCGTGCTCGACTGCCTTTTCCCTGGCTTGCCTTTACCCGGGGGCATGTCAGGGAAGGGGGATGCGATTATTTTTGTTCATTTGCATTATATATAAGAGGGCTACTGGCTTCGTTTTTTACTGTCGTGCTTGAGTGCCAAGAATAAAAAGCTACTATTTAAATGGAGAAAGGGTGGCTCCTAAACATACTTTTGTCAACACTGTCTAGGGAGGTGAATGTTGCGCTGCTATACAGACGAATCCAGGCGTTATTTTGAAAAGGAAGCAAGTTATTTGTCAGAGATCCTGCCTGACCAGCACTTCATCTCTACCTGAACTTCTATGAGATGTTAATTGAGAGGGAATTTGCTTATTTTGCTTATGTTTCACTGCTTTTTGTCAACAACCTGCTTCGGATTCGTTTAATCAGTTTTTCACACCGAAAGAATTAATTAATATAACCGTGAGAATATCGATGGGTGCATTCAACTAAGAGCTACTTTCTTGACCGAAAATTGGATTTGCCGCTAAACAGTTTTAAAACGAAAGCCGCTGGGTGCCTCAGGGTTAGATTTTACTATTTTTCAAATTTGAATTGAATGGCCGTTTTTATTCTAGAGACGTTAAAGTTGTCTAGACAACATTAACGTTTAAGACGTTAAAGCCCTCTGGTATTAAAACGAGACGCATTTAAGTACACGACCTAACAAAAAAAAATACTTTTTTTTTTTATAAAAAAGACTGGGTGCTATACCCGGACAAAATTGGAAACAAGCAACTTTTACCGCGTCAACATACAAACAAATCTTCTAGATGGTAACATGGCAGGCAGTTAAGGGCGTCACGTTTTTATACTAGACAGGTTTAACGTCTCAAACGTTGAAGGCGACTGATAAGAGCGTCGTTTAGACGCTCTTAAAAGAAGACGTTAAAGTAGACAGACGTTAAAGGCGTCTTCCTTATTTTTCGTTTTTATACTAGACGTTAAAGCCGTCTCGAGACAGCTTTAACGTCCGAGACGACATTAACGTCCCTAGCATAAAAACGGCCAATTTCTGATAATTTGCCAAGTGAAACATTTACTCTACTCAACTACCAGTGATGTTTTTTAATAAAGTTAACACCCATGACTAAATCTGGTGCTGTTTCTTGGATAGAGCAAATTGCCTTTAAAAGTAACTTGTGATCGCTCTGGCTCAAGAGCCTCGAGCGTTCAGCTTTCCCCCCGACTAATCAGAGCCTTAAGTAAGCGCCGTCTTGTTGACCAATCAGATGAAAGACGAAAATTCGTTGCGACTTCAACAGTTGTTGCCGTTGGTACCAGTCTACACAAATATTTATCCCAAATTCTTATTGGCTTAAAATCAACACGATACAACGGGCCTCATGACTGGCTCCTTATAAATTTAAATTTTAGTTAGCTATTTTTGGATAGTTTAGACATTGGAAATATTTCAGTCTTTTGTCCATAAGAGCACATCGAGCATTTTTAGTATCAACAGAGAAACATTTTCTTCAGATAATTTTTCCTCTCCCTTGTCCTAGTTTTCATTTCCGCTTTATCGCTCGTTTCTTTAAAACGCTAATAAATGCTTACATTGCCTATCCGCTGGAGCTCCGTTACTATACATTGTTAGGTGAAGCCCCACGTGGTTAGCAAACATCGAACTGAAGAAATGACCAGTTTATAAATGATAACAACGGATAGGAAGAATTGTACTTTAACAAATGAAATTATTTGAAAACTGTGATTAAGGTCTCCAGCCTGGATTGTTGATTAAATTTCAATTACTCTTTACACATGCTGAGTGCTATTTTTGATTTTTGCATTAGCCTTCAAAGTTTATAGATGCTAAATTAATCAGAGCGGATGCAAAGTCACAGCGTCTCATGTGCAACGCGGTAAATAAAGAAACAAAAATAAAATAAACGAAATAAACAAAATAAAATGTGCAACGCGGAAATGCTTTTGAAAAGCATAAACTTAGTTTCTGTCGACAAGGCATTTTGGTTGTTCCAAAGATTCCGTGTGGGACAATAAAAAACTCAACTTTAACATGAATGAATGAAGGAATTTTCTCATTATATGGTCTTTTGGCGAAAGCAATCAGAAATCTTCACAAACAATGCGGCATTACCCTACCAATTTCAGTAAAAGCGATCAGAAATTAATTTGTTTTGGGGCAAATGTCAGGAAAAATTCACGAGCGGACTTCAGCCATTACGACCAGCCAATCGCTGCAGGCTTTGTTTAGGTGTTCCGCTTCAATTAAGGAAAGCTTCGCGTCAAAACACATCAAGACACGTTTTAAATTCGTCATCTGTTGAGTTCTTCAGCTCCGAGGGTGGCAGCTTGACCACAACACAACAACTTGATCCTGTTGTTATATTCAGGCCGGCACAGAATAGTGCTCCCACAAGCATTTCACCCCAAGTGGCTCGGCTTCTCTAGTTTGTCTGGCGGCTGGTGGAATCAGGCGGGTCGCCTGTAAACTACAGGAGCTAATATCAGTCGTAAATCAAAGGTGTGAAAATTTTCACTGACCTCTTTTCCAATAAATATATGTTTGTTTTAGATTCCAGCGTAAGAAATGCAAGGCTGTTGGTATGTGTCACTTACTTACGTACTCTTTGAACCATATTCAGTTGATATCGTAGTCAATTTTTCATCAGCTCTGGTATGTTTACTATTCAAAAGTTAGAAAAAACTTTTAAAATGCGAAGAAGATTGTTAATGTCTTGGAGCAAAGGGTTCAGCCTGATTTTAAAGTACATTAGCTAGCCAAGGAATAGTTTAACGTATTCATGCTTCTTTATTCTAACATAAATAGTATATAAAACATGATGGTATTTGAGAAAAAAATGTATTTGCGAAATACTAAATGAACATAAATGAGCAAAGGAAAATGCAACACTCGATTTTTGATTTTATGACAATATGCTTTCAAGTTGTATGCATTTACCCAGCAAACTATATTTACTATCAACCTTTTGCACACTTCTTGAAAGCCGATTAAGAACAAAATTGCATAGGAACGTCAATTCGAACCAGGTGCCATTTCGCTGTAAAGTCTCTTTTCAGATGAAACCGAAGTGAAAAATTAATCAAGCCCAGAATTTCATTCGGCTTTTGAGTCATCTTAAAAACATTCAGACAGCAATTGATGGCATGTTACAATTGGTCGGCGAGAAATTGAAGTATAGTTGATCTTATCTATTTGAGTTCTTCTTATCTATTCTTATTCATAAAAAATCTAACAGCTGTTATATTGGACGCTGAGATTAAATTCCCCTTTAATGGAAAGACGTAGCGCTCAATAAGAACTTTTGATAACACACAAAGTGAACAGAATAGCATAATCTGGCTCCATTGTGGCACCGCGGAGCTTTGATGTCTAGCTATCGATAGCAGGCGCCCTGAATATCAAAGAAATATATCTTGCAAGCTTGAAAGATGAACATTTGTGGGCACACAAATTGTAAAACTTCAATAACAAGCTACCCCCCCCCCCCCCCCCCGCCAAAGAAAAAAAAAAGAAAATTATATGGTAAAGTCCTTTAGACGATGAGATATTCTGTATAGATACCCTTACGAATTATTTCGTTATAAAGCTCTGTTTTAGATGCGTCATTTTTTATCGTTAAAAGACTTGGCATGCTAATTTGCAATTGCGGAACTTGTTTTCTGTTTTACATGTCATTGCGTTGAAAGATTTTACCTCGCGGTATTGGCACAGAATTTTTAGACACAACATTTCTTCGAAGCATAAACCCAGACATTTTAGAAAAAAAGCAAACTTTCTTCCGAGAACAAGTGCACCAAAAATAAAGCCATCAAAATTGTCTTTTGAACAAACTTAATTTTTGCCTAGGGCATATAACAGGCTTTTTCCGTAGCTTTCAAATGAAAATTTCAGACAGTGATTAAAGTGGTGTCTATATGACCGAGTGCTTTAGCTTCCTGGTTTTGGCAGCAACAGACTAAAAAATAAAAGTAAGAGATTGGAAAATAAATTTCAATAATATGATATTAAATAAATAAAATTGAGTGATACAATATGGATGTTGTTTAAAATTCTGTAGAACACAGCCAAATTCCTCAATGTAAATCCTATTCTGAAAATTTGAAGAATATTAGTCGGACTTTAGCAACTAATATTAATATGGCGACATGTTAAACTTAGATATTGCAATAATAAAATTAAAACTAAAAAACTATACCTAGCAAGTTTTATTTTTCTATCTTGTCACTTGGTGAAAGCCAATTGGGCTCTTTAACTCGCAGCATCTCAAGAATAAGTTTAAAATTACGTGTTTAACTATGAACATCAAAAAGTTAGGATTTTACTGCTGATGAGATTCTTGAGTTAAGTATGACGTCAAGCGGAGAACCGTGGGTAAAACATGTCCTTGATAATTTCAGTCTTAAAGATATAGTTTGGTGTTTTTTAAGATGTTTGTTTCTAAAATCAAGCACCGTGCTAATCGAAAAATGTATGACTCCGTTTTTCAAAACTACTCAGAGATATGAACTGACTGTTTTCAACAGGGAGGTACAAAAGCTAGCGAGCTGAACA